>CAUYPO010018751.1:0-17174 GCA_963574435.1 Cheirogaleus major
TAATTGGCCAACTAAAAATATATAGAAAAAATTAGCCGGGCATGGTGGCGCATGCCTGTAGTCCCAGCTACTCGGGAGGCTGAGGCAGGAGGATTGCTCGAGCCCAGGAGTTTGAGGTTGCTGTGAGCTAGGCTGACGCCATGGCACTCTCGCCGGGGCAACAGAGTGAGACTGTCTTAAAAAACCAAAAGAAACCCTATCTCCTATCTTTTCAATAAATGGTGCTGGGAAAACTGGCTAGCTACATGCAGAAGAATGAAACTGGATCCCTACTTCTCACCTCTCACAAAAATCCACTCAAGATGGATAACAGACTTAAACCTAAGGCATGAAACCTTAAGAATTCTAGAAGAAGATGTTGGGAAGACCCTTTCAGACATCAGCCTAGGCAAAGAATTTTTGAAGAAGACCCCCAAAGCAATCACCACATCAACAAAAATAAGTAAATGGGATCTGATCAAATTAAAAAGCTTTTGCACAGCCAAGGAAACTATCATTAGAGTGAATAGACAGCCTACAGAATGGGGAGAAAATATTTGTTCTCTATACATCTGATAAAGGTCTGATAACAAGAATCTATGTAGAACTTAAAAGAATCAATAAGAAAAAATGAAACAACCCCATCAATAAATGGACAATGGAAATGAACAGAAACTTTTCAAAAAAAGACAGCAAACATATAAAAAAATGCTCAACATCTCTAATCATTAGAGAAATGCAAATCAAAACCACAATGAGATATCACCTAACCCCAGTGAAATTAGCCTCTATCAAAAAATCTGAAAACAACAAATGCTGGCAAGGATGCGGAGAGACAGGAACACTCTTACACTGCTGGTGGGACTGCAAATTAGTGCAACTTCTGTGGAAAATAATTTGGAGATACCTCAAAGAGCTAAAAATAGAAATACCATTCGATCCAGCAATAGCACTATTAGGCATCTACCCAAAAGAGCAAAAGACATTCTATAATAAAGACATCTGCACCTGAATGTTTATGGCAGCACAATTCACTATTGCAAGGATGTGGAAACTACCCAAGTGCCTGTTAATTCGTGAGTGGATTATTAAAATTTTGGTATATGTATACAATGGAATATTACTCAATTATAAGAAACGACAGTGATCTAGCACTGCTTATATTTTCCTGGATTGAGCTTGAGCCCATTATCCAAAGTGAGGTAGCACAAAATCGGAAGAATAGGCTCCACTTGTACTCGCCATCAAATTGGTACTGAGTGACTAACACTATGGTGCTCACATGGTAGTAATATTCTCCAGGGATTAGGGGGTTGGGGGCGGTAAACTCACAACTAAAGGACCCGGTGAGCATTGTGGAGGGGAAGGGCATGCCTCTAACCCTCACTAGGGAGAGGCAGTGATATAAAATGTAACCAAAATGTTTGTACTCTCCTAATTTCCTGAAATAATAATAATAATAAAGACCCTTTCTCCAAATACAGTCGCATTGGTAGTTAGGGCTTCAACACAGGAATTTGGGAGGGAACACAATTCCGTCCCTAACAAAGCACAAAAGTATTTAATTTTTATGGGACTTCATCAAATATTAACTACTTTTTTGTTGTTGTTTGTACCTTTGGTATCATATTTAGGAAGGCTTTACTGAACCCAAGGTCATCAAGATTTATTCCTACATTTTCATCTAAGAGTTTTATAGTTTCAAGTCTTTGCTCCATTTTGAGTTAATTTAAGTGTATACTGTGAGAAAGGGTCCAATTTCATTCTCTTGTGTGTGGGTATCCAGTTATTCTGGCACTATTTGTTGAAAAGATTATTCTTTTCCCATTGGATTCTCTTGGCACTCTTATAAAAAGTAAATTTACCATAAATGTGAGCATTGATGTCTAGACTGTCCATTTTATTCCATTGATCTATGTCTATCCTTATGCTAGCAACACACTGTCTTGATTACTATGACATTATATTAAGTTTTGAAATTGGTAAGTGTGAGTCCTCCAACTTTGTTCTCCATTTTCAAGATTGCTTTGGCTATTCTGAATCCCTTGAATTCTCATATGAATTTGAGGATCAGTTTATCAGTTTCTGCAAGAAAGCCAGCTGGGATTTTGATCCAGTCCATGGATTTGGGTACTGGTCTGTGGCCTGTTAGGGACAGGGCTGCAGAGCTCTGCCGGCCCCCTCCCCTCCAGCACCCCTGCCCTTCCGTGGAAAAATTGTCTTCCATGAAACAGGTGCCAAAAAGATTTGGGACTGCTGTTCTAATTCATGAAACCCATGACATCTTGACAATATTAAATCATTTAACCCATAGTATGGTTTTCAGTTTATTTAGGCCTTCTTTAATTTCTTTGAACAACGTTTTGTAGTTTTCAGAATATAGGTTTTACACTTTTTTTGTTAAATTTATTCTTTTGATGCTATTGTGAGTGGAATTGTTTTCTTAATTTAATTATTGGATTGTTCGTTGCTAATGTGTGGAATTACGATCAATCTTTACATATTGATCCTGTACTCTACAACTTGTTGAACTCCCTTATTAGTTCTAAGGTTTTTGTGCGTGTATGAATTCTGTTAGATCTTCCATACACAAGACCGTGTCATCAGCAAATAGTTCTACTTCTTTCCAATCTGAATGCCTTTTTTTCTTGCCTGATCACACTGACTAAAACCTCCAGCATACTACTGAATAGAAGCGGTGAGAATGGACATTATTGTCTTGTGCCTGATCTCAGAGGGAAAGCTTTCAAGTTTTCACTACTAGGTATAATGTTAGTTGTGGATTATTTTGTAGAGGAATTTCCTCTCTGTTGCTAGTTTGTTGAGTATTTTTATCGTGAAGGGATGTTGGCTTTTGTCAAATGCTTTTTCTGAGTATATTGAGATGATTATGTGTCCTCTATTCTATTGCTATATTTCATATCAGTTCTATTGATTCTATTGATATTGTTGCAGTACATTAATATCTTTTCTGATCTTAAATTAACCTCACATTTCTGGGATAAATCCCACTTAGTCATGGTTTATGATACTTTTTATATGTTGCTGGATTTGGTTTGGAATTATTTTGTTGAGAATTTTTGCATTTATATTCATAAGTAGAAATACAAAAAGAGATATTAGTGTGTAGTTTTTCTTTCTTGTGATATCTTTGTTTGGCTTTGGTATTAGGGTAATACTGGCCTCTTAGAATAAGTTAAAAAGGATTTCCCTCACCCCATAAGATTTTGAAATTAAAAAAAGGATTCCCTACTCTTCTATTTTTTCAAAGAGTTTGTGAAGAATTGGTATTAATTGTTTTTTAAATGTCTGGCAGAATTCACCAGTGAAGCCATCTGGTCCTGGGCTTTTCTTTGTAGGAAATTTCTAAATTATTCATTCAATCTGTATTCAAATTTCCTATTTCTCCTGAGTCAGTTTCAGTAGTTTGTGTCTTTCTAGGAATTTTTCCATTTCATCTAGGTTATTGAATTTGTTGGCATATGCTTGTTTATAGTATACACATATAATTCTTTTAATTTCTGTAAGGTCAGTAATAATATACCTTTTTCACTACTGATTTTAGTAATTTGAGTCTTCTCTATTTGTTCCTTGGTTAGTCTAACTAAAAGATTGTCAATTTTGTTGATATTTTCTGAGAAACTTTTTGTTTTTGTTGATTTTACTGTATTATTTTTCTATTCTTTATCCAATTGGTATTTTCTTTTTTCCAATTGATTTCTTATTGCCTGTTCTTGTTTCATAATCTATTATTATCATTTTATGTGTGCTAATTTCTTTTTTTATCATCTGGAAAATTTGTTTGCATTTTTGTTTGTTTTTTCTCAACTTTTTATGTTGAAATATTCCAAACTTTCAGAAAAGTTGAAAGAGCAGTATAATGGAAACCCATATACCCTTTACCTACATTCACCAATTGTTAATATTTTTCTGCATTTGCTTTATCTGTTTTGTATGTCTATATCTATGAACTAACTATTTGACAGTTGTAGTTGCAGACGATATGACACTTCACCCCTAAATACTTCAGCATGTATCTCCTAAAAACAAGAGCCCTACATAATCACACTTGGGAAATTTAACATTGATATAACAGTGTCATCAAATTTACATCCATAATCAAATTTCCCCAGTCATTCCAATAATATCCTTTATAACTGTTTTTAATCCAAAATCCAATTAAGAATTAAACATCACATTGTTTTTGTATCTCTGTAGCCTCCTTTGACCTAGAATAATTTGCCAGTCCCCCACCCTTTTTTTTCTTTTTTTGGCTTTCATGATATTGACATTTCAAAGAGTTCAAGTCAGTTTTTTCTTTTCCCCAGAATGTCCCTCAATTTGGATTTGTTTGATTGTTCTCACTTTTGGCAGGACAGCAGAAGTGATGTGTTTTTCTTAGTGCGTCACATCAAAAGGCACATGATGTCAGCTTGTTCCATTATTGTTAATGTGAGGTTTGATCACTGGGTTCTGGTGGTTTCTACCAGATGTCTCCATTGTAGGGGTTCCTTTTCCCTGTATAATTAATAAATATTCTATAAAGTGATATTTTGATATCATTGTGGATTTTGATATCCACTGTGTGGATATCCTATTTCTCAATATGTTTTCACCTGATAGTTTTGGCATTCATGTTTGATTTTGCCTGAATCAGTTATTACTGTGGTGGTTATGAAATGATGATTTTCTATTTCTGTCATTTCTTCTACATTTATTAGTTGGAACTCTCCTATAAAGAATATTTTTTCATCTCCCTTCTGCTGTTTTGAACTTTTATTTTTCAGTATCAGTATGGACTCATGGAGTCTTTCTTTATTATTATTAAATGTGTTACAATCTATTCCTGTCTTTACTCATTTTGATGCTCAAATTGTCCCAAATTTGGCTAGTGGGGGCCCCTTTTAGCTAGTTTCTGTATCTTTTTTACATGAATCTATCGGGTTTTGAGCATTTCTTTGCTTTCTCACATTACCAGGTATTCCAGGCTTGCTTTGTTCTTTCCTTGCTCTGGACATGGAATCAGCCACTTCTCCAAGGAAATCTAGTTTCTTTTAGCGTAACAGTGTGGTAGTCATGGAGATGTGCCATCCAGATCACCTTTCAAGAAAGACCTTGCTGCCTTGCTGTAGGGAGTGTGACCACTGTCCAGCTGTCAGCTCATTCGGGATCTGCTTCTGCTGCAAAACACCTTCACCTAAGTGCATGCCCTTCCTGGGGCCTCCCACATCCAGTGACTTTTCAGCCTCATTTGGGACACTGTTGGGGCAAAATACTAGGCTCCAGAGCTCCCTGCTGGGTTGGTTGACATGTGACACTGTTCATCTTCTTTCTCTTCTCAGTCCTGCTTCCTTCCTCATTCTTACACATTTGTTGATCTCTAGTAAATGTCTTGTACTTAAAACTCCATCAACAGCATCTGTTTCCAGAGACTCCAACCTGAGGTATGGGGCATTTAGAACACAGAAGTCGCCCCTTATCCTTGGGGGATACATTCCAAGACCCCCAGTGGGTGCCTGAAACCTCAGATAGTGCCAAACCCTACACATACTATGTCAGTCGCTCTGATAACCGAGACAGGCAGGTAGTGTCTACAGTGTGGAGACACTGGAAAAAGGGATGATCCATGTCCTGAGTGGGACAGAGCAGGACTGTGAGAGATTTCATCACGCTACTGTAAATGGCACTCCGTTTAAAACTTATTTCCGGAATTTTCCATTTAATATTTTTGGACTAATGTTGACCTCAGGTAACTAAAACCACATTAAGTGAAAGCTCAGATAAAGGAGGACTACTGTACAAGATCTAGGTGCTATGTGCTTATTGCTACTGTGATGTCTTTGTTTTTAGGCCCTTTTAGTAGACAGATACACATTTTAAAACCATGAGTTCATGCTAATAGCTATATTCCAATGCAACATCACATGGCTCTACCACTCCTCCCATAATTTTTATTTCTCTTTTCTCACAATGAGAATCCTGATTCCCAATGTATTTAGACATTTTCAGTGTATTTACTCATTTGCTCAATCCAATGATACACACCAAATAGCTTCAGAATTGCTACAGCAATGTCATTACCAATAACAAATCACTAAGAAATGTTCAAGGATGCTTTGCTGTTATTTTTATCTATATAATGTATCCCACTGAGTGTGCACAATAAGAGTACTATGTCAAGTTATTGGACTAATCCTTTTTATTCTACAGTGTAGTTATATTTTCAGTGTGATATGCAGCTAGGTTAATTTATTTGTTTATATTGAATTTTAGTTTTTTTCTTATATTAATTCAATTTAAATTTTTGAATTTATAAAATATTCATGTAATTAAAAGACAAAATATACAAAAATATACGCAGAGAAGTGTCATTGCCCTCCCTCAAATCCCACGCACCCCCACTCCCTTTAGGTAATTAATTTTCTTAATTTCTGGTTTATCCTTCCTGCAAAAGATATTTTGCAGATATTAGCAGGTACATATATATGTATTTCCCTTTCTTTCTTACACAAAAGTTAGCATACTATATGTAGTATTTTGCATCTTGCAAACACAAGATTTAAATTTAATTTAAAATTAAATCAAAATTTACAATTTTGAGATTTTATGTATTTATTTTTAGAGACAGGGTCCCACTCTGTTGCGCAGGCTAGAGAGCAGTGGCACTATCATAGCTCACTGTAACTTTGAACTCCTGGGCTCAAATGATCTCCCGCCTCAGCCTCCCAAAATGCTGGGATTACAGGCATGAGCCACCATGCTCAGCCTAAAATTTGGAGATTTTAAACATACTTGCTTGAAAGTCCTTTGTAGGTCATTCTGTTATTTGCATTTCCTCTGATGATGGGTCTGTTGGCTACTTTTTATGGTGCCCAACTTCCCCATACATTTTATAGTTGTGTTTGGGAACTAATTTTCCATGAGGATTTTCTTCTGCATGCCCATCCCCATGGAGATGGTGTCTCGGCTGCCTCACGCCTGGCCTTGCAAGTTATCAAAAGCTCAGATCATAGTTTCTTCCTGCAAGATGTAGCAGTTCCAGTGCCCATACTCACATGCCTTAAACCAGGTACAGTTCTCATGTTAGATAGAGTTTTCTGCCTCAGCTGCTGCCTAGGCAAGTAGGAGATTCTGACCCAATCCTAGTGGGTAGACAGGCCAGGCTGGAAGCATGGTTGTAGGCCTTGGCTTCATACTGGGATCCTAGTTTCAGTCTCCTACGACATGCAGGGTAAGTTTGGCCCTATTTTCCCATGGACTTAAAGCCCTGGCCCCAATTACTCCTGGCTTACCATTGTAATTTCTGTCTCTGTTCTGGCCTGTGACAATTTTCCTCTCACATTTGATAGTTATGTGCTTTTAAATATATCTTAAAGACCTTGTAGCTCATTTCTATGTGTTTGAAACATTGTGGGGAGAATTACACTTATGCTCACTTCACCATGTGACATGAAACCATTCATTCATTTATTCACCAAATAATTATTGAGACCTACTATGTGCCAAGCACTGGTCCAGCTTCTTGGGATACCAAAATAAATTTTAAAAATTATCATAGCTAATCAAAGCTCAAGCTTCTTTCTCTTTATGCTTTATTAAGAGTGTGCAATTGGCCTTCATGATACAATAAAACTTTTAAAATATAATATTAATAGAATTGTTAGGCTATCTTGAAGGGGTGCCCATCTCTCCTACTTCCTCCTCTCCGCCACCTATACCTGGATGCACATTCTCAGAATATTAATAAAAGAATCTTAAGAAAATAAAAGCTCACGCCGGAGAGAAAGCTTTTCTTTTATTCCTTTAATCTTTCCCTTCAATTGCACTGATGATATCCTCTGAGTCCTTAAATGCTAAAGTAGATCACATAAAGCTGCTTCTAGAAAAAAAATCCCTGCCACCTACTCAATACTCTGTATTGGTCTCTAGGACCTCTTCCAGTACGGATAGGAGTCTTGGCTTTTTTAATGGTAAATTATGTTAAAGAATTCACTCATAAGGATGAATTCCCGCTTCCCGGCAGACCTCTTACTTAGCTACCACCCTCCCGGCATTTTTCCTCTGACGAATGTGTACTTAGGCTGTGCGTGACATTTTTCCTGATTATTGTGTTTCACATCTTTTTATCCTCCTCTGGAAATGCTAAAATTAGATGCATTTTCAGTCTCTGGTTCAATGCTGAGACAAAAGGCCTCCTCTGCTCCTTGATATTTAACAGACTGATTTGCTGACTAATTCTGCAGCAGCCTCCTCTATTAGTTCACTTGCTAAATATAGCAGTGAACATGGTGTCTGATAAAAGCAAGTTAATTAAGCATTACTTTCATCCATTAATATTTCAGTTGTTCACTGTTTAAGCACAACAATATCATTGTAGAAAAAGCAATTCAAAGCAAAATTACATATACATATTCAGAATGTTTAAATGTAATATTCAACGATTTTTCTGTTACTTCAGAACTGAAAGCCACTGATAAGTGTAAAACATTTTTTTCCAAAACGAGGTCACACACACCATAGCCTAATGTTCCCTTTTTAGAATTACGGGAGCTGAGGGAGGCCAGAGAGATCCACCGAGGAACAGCCAGGTTCAGCTTTAGAGGTTTGTTCTGTTTGGGGTTAAATCATGTTGTATTAATTATTTTCTGCATCCAAATTGTCACATTCAGACTTCTCCCCTATATGCTTGTGGTGCAAATATACACAGCTCCTCTCAGCCTGGTATTAAATCACGTTTGGAGTTGGCTGAATATTAAGAGTAGTTGAGCTGAATTCTGAAGAGTTAGATAATGTATGCTGTTCATTGATTAATGGTTTTGGCAAAATGGTACAAAAATAGAAGAAAATGAATTCTTGACTTGTTTTCTAGACTGGAATGATTTAGGAGTGAGAGCCATTCTTGGTCCAGATTAGGCCTATATTCGGGAAACGCAGAAGAGATGCTTCTCTATAAAGCTTGTTAGGAAGACAGCCACAAAATAATAAGCCAGTGACTGAAATTACCATCATTTTTTCCCCACCAAAGATAGCACACTATTAATTGCTGTGAATGCAATACAGATATAAACTGCCTTAATTCTGTGTTTTAAAACAAGGCAAGAATAAATAGATAGATAAATGTACTATATTATCCTGTTTTATAGATGTGGAAACCAAAGGTTCAAAGGGGTTAAACAACTTGCCGAATGTCACACAGTTATTAAAAGGGGTTAACAATTTTTAAGCCCATGTATTCTGATTCCACTATGCTTGAATAGACAGATTTCTTTTCATATATGTGTTCTTGACCACCACATCTAAATTTTTTAGAAACACTGGATAATGATTTGCCATTGATTTACATAATTATTTGGGGGGAGTTTTTGACCATAGACTGGAGAGATTCCCTTCTTCCTGCCTCTTTTTATACATCAGTGAATGGAAGGTTCGGAAGTCTGAGATTGCAGCCCAAAGGAGTTCTTAGTGGAACTCCTTTAGTTTTTACTCAAGCTAGTATTTGGTAACAGTCAGATACGACCCACACTGGTTTCTCTGACCTCTATTGGGAGGTTTCTTCCTTAAATGGTGAACTGTTCTAGAGGTTTGAGCAGATCCCAGGGACCAACACACACACACACACACACACACACACACACACACACCAGCCACTACTCACAATCCTCCAAGGGCTAGACAATAGGCTTGTTCACAGCCCAACACTGGAGTCCCACCTGGTCACTGCTCCTCCACTTAGAGGAGACCTGTTTCTATTGCGTATATTCAAGAGAATGAACGCTGATGACACGGTTGACATCCAATGACAACTTCTCCTTTCTCATTTGATGTGATGAGTCGCAGGCTCACTGTCTTCTTCACAGAGGTATTACAGAGTTCTCATGACACCATATAAGATGTAAAGACTAAAGAATTCCTGGCACTTGCTTCCATTCCCCTTGTTTTATCTTAGAGAAACTGTCTCTTGCAAATGGGGCATTGCTAAGCCCTGCCATTTCAGGTCCCCTAGTGATGGCCTGCTTCCAGAGGATTGTCCAGGGTACCTGACCCAATTTTCAGCTAGCCAAAGAGTTAAATATTTATTCACTTACTACTACATGCCTAGCACTATGCAGTCTGCTGTGGAAGACTCAGAAGAAAAACAGTCAGCCCTCACTATCCGCGAATTCAACCAATTGTGAATCAAAAAAATATTGTGAAAAAATCCACAATAAAAATACATCAATAAAAAATAACAAAAAATTTAAAATACAGAATAATAACCATCTATATAACATTTACATTGTATGAGGTACTATAAGTAATCAAGAAATTATTTAAAGTACACCAGAGGATGTGCACAGGTTCTATGCAAATAAACATTATACCATCTTAAATCAAGCACTTGAGCATCTGCAGAATTTGATATCTATGGGCAGATAGTCCAGGAGCCAATCCCCTGAGGATATCAAGAGAGAAACAACTGTATGTGTCATGGTCAGTATAGTGGAAACCCCTCCAATGGCTTCTACAGCAGAATAAAATCTAAGCCTATAGCTGTAGCCTACAAGCCTGCATGCCTGGCCCTTGCCTCCCTCCCCCATCTCAGCTCCTACCGGTCTTCCCTCTCTCCCTTGCTCCGGCCACACTAGCCTGCCCCTTCATTGAACACACAAAGCTGGTTTCCACTTCAGAGCCTTTGTGCTTACTTTTCTTCCTGCCTAGATTAATCTTCCCCCACATCTTCATATGGCTGGCTCCTTGTCATCAAGTCTTCTCCCACCACTCTATCTAAATAGCAACCAACCCCAGGTCACTGTCACATTATCCTGCTTTTACGTCTCTATAGTGCCTATGACTATCAGAACTGATCTTGTTTGTTTATTTACCGTTACTTTCTCCCACTAGCATGTAAGTGGTGCAAAGGATTTTTTTGTCCCTTTTGTTCGCTGTGCTATCCCAAGTCCCTAGAAAAGCACCTGGCATCTAGTAAGTTTTCAAATAAGTAATTAATGAACAATTAACTGACTGACTTGTTATCCAAATGTATAAATAAATCATAGGAGTTTGGAAGAAGAGGAGAGAAACAAAAGAAGGAGAATTTTAAAGAGGAGGTCAGACTGGGAGATAGGTTAAAACAATGATGATTCTGAATGCATTTTATTGTTTTTTGTTTTTTTTCAACAGAGTCTTACTCTGTTGCCCAGGCTAGAGTGCTGTGGCATCAGCCTAACTCACAGCAACCTCAAACTCCTGGGCTCAAGCGATCCTTCTGCCTCAGCCTCCCAAGTAGCTGGGACTACAGGCATGTGCCACCATGCCTGGCTAATTTTTTATATATATTTTAGTTGGCCAATTAATTTCTTTCTATTTTTAGTAGAAACGGGGTCTCACTCTTGCTCAGGCTGGTTTCAAACTCCTGACCTTGAGTGATCCACCCGTCTCAGCCTCCCAGAGTGCTAGGATTACAGGCGTGAGCCACCGTGCCCGGCCTCATTTTGTTGTTTTTAGTTGTGATCAGTCTTTGATTAGCTGTGGCTCCTTTAGATCCTCTGTCAGTTAATTGTATTTTAAAAACCTAAATACATCAATGGGGGTGCCATTCAAGCAAGAAAATCCTATGAAAATTTAGAATAATTAGCCCTCCCTGACCTTATCTGTTTTATAAATAATACTCTTGGAATTTGGGTCATTTGGGTCAAAACAATTATTGAGAAATTGATAACTAATTAGCTGTTGAGTAACTTTGCCTCAAAACCTGAGGAGGGGATTGAGTTAGCTCAGGTGTCATGGACTACAGAAAGAAATGAACCAGAGGGAGACCTTGAAAAAGTGGAGTGCACATGCTCCTAAAATGTGCCATGGCTCAGTGTGGGCCTGAGATGGTCAGGTTTACCCACTTTTCTGAGAAAAGGCAGAAATCCAGATTTTTATGTGAAACTGCCTGAGTTTTTAATGTTGGCAACTAATTTAAATAGTTTTAAAATACCACAGGGGCCAAATAAAACATGTCTACAGGCTGAACTTGGCTCACAGACCCCTGCCCTGGCTTTATAAGGTTCCTTCCAACTTCTCAAATGCCTCCAGTCCATGAAATTTCTTTTTAAAAGTTGACACAAATTCTGGGTAAACATTCTAAAACCCTGAGCAACACAGAAACTTTTTTTAAGATCAAAAGAAAATATTGTTTCAAATAAAATAAATTAATATTCACTGTATACTTGAGTTGAGTCTGACCAATATAATAGATATTTTAATAAAGTTATTCATTATTTAATCAGTCATAAAGCAAGGGGAGCCAGCAATATAAAGGGAGGGGACTATGCAAGCTGTGATGTCTTAACGCCAAGATGGAGAAGAAATGGAGGGACTAACCTTCTGGGTGAGGGCTTGGTGTAAATTTTTGCCTAGGCAAAAAGCAAAATGCATCCAAACATTAACAGCAGAGTCCTGATCTTGGTCCTTTAGAAAATTTTAATCTCATTGGATCTGATTTTCAGTTCATTAAAGAAAGGGGAAGATTAATGCCAACACCCAGGAATTTTCCATATTTTTAGAGAAAGAACTATAATTATAGAAATACCTACTTATCCAAGGAGCATATTGAATACCTTAACTATTAGCAGACATGTTTCTGGAACAAAGTAAACAGTTTCACATTAACTTCTCTCAGATAGGATGGGGTTGGCTTGGAATTTTTATGATAATATTAAATCCATTAGTGAAGTCAATTGTTTCCATATTACCAAAACATACTAATGGGATAATTTTTTTAAGCTTTGTTGGTGTGCAAGCCATTGTAAAACACTGGAATTCCTGGAAACAACAACCTAAAAATGTATATTAACAACCTTTGATTTTAAACTGAAGATTGATCATAGTGATTTTTTTACATCTTATTTAAAATGTTACAGCAACAATCTGAAAATAAAATTAAGAAAACAATTCCATTTACAATAGCATCAAAAAGAATAAAATACTTAGGAATAAATTTAACAAAAGAGATGCAAAACTTGTACTTTGAAAAGTACAAATATTGTGCAAAGAAATTAAAGAAGACCTAAATAAATGGAAAGATATTCCATGCTCACAGAGCAGAAGATTTAATATTGTTAAGATGGCAATACTCCCCAAACTGATCCACAATTCAGTACAATTCCAGCTGTTTTTGCAGAAATTACAAAGCCAACCCTTAAATTCATATGGAATTGCAAGGGATCCTGAATAGCCAAAACGATTTTAAAAAAGAAAAATAAGTTGAAAAACTCATGCTTCCCAATGTCAAAACTTACCACAAAGCTACCGTGATCAAAACAATGTGCTACTGGCATAAGGATAGACATATAGACCAATGGAACAGAATTGAGAGTCAAGAAATGAACTCATACATCTATGATCAATTGATTTTCAGCAAGGATGCCAAGTTCATTGAATAGAGAAAAAATAGTCTTTTCAACAAATGATGCTGGAATAACAATATACACACACAAAAGGATGAAGTTGGACCCCTACCTCACACCATATACAAAAATTAACTCAAAATAGATCAAAAACCTAAGCGTAAAAGCTAAAATATAAAACTCTTAGAAGAAAATACAGAAGTGAATCTTGCTGACTTTGGGTTAGACAAAGCCTTCTCAGATATGACACCAAAGGAGCAAGTGACAAAAGAAAAAAATAGATAAATTAGACTTCATCAAAACTAACAACTACTATGCCTCAAAAGACACCATCAGGAAAGTGAAAATCAATCACAAAATGTGAGAAAATATTTGCAAATCATATATCTGGGAAGGTACTTGTATACAAACACTTACAACTCAATGATAAAAAGGTAAATAACCCAATTTAAAAATGGGCAAGGCCTGGCGTGATGGCTCATGCCTGTAACCCTAGCACTCTGGGAGGCCAAGATGGGAGGATCACTCAAGGTCAGGAGTTCGAAACCAGCCTGAGCAAGAGCGAGACCTTGTCTGTACTAAAAATAGGAAGAAATTACCTGGACAACTAACAATATATGTAAAAAATTAGCCGGGCATGGTGGCGTATGCCTGTAGTCCCAGCTACTTGGGAGACTGAGGCAGGAGGATCGCTTGAGCCCAGGAGTTTGAGGTTGCTGTGAGCTAGGCTGACTCCATGGCACTCTTGCCGGGCAACAGAGCAAGACTCTGTCTCAAAATAAATAAATAAACAAAAATGGGCAAAGGACTCAGACATTTCTCCAAGAAAGGTATATGAATAGCCAACAAGCACATGAAAAGATGCTCAACATTACTCATCATTAGGGAAATACAAACTAATACCACAATGAGATGCCACCTCATACCCAGTAGGATGTCTACTATCAAAAAATTTGAAAATAACAAGTATTAGTGAGGATGTAGAGAAATTGGAAGCCTTGTCCACTCTTGGTGGAAATGTAAAATGGTGCAGCCATTATGGAAAACAGTATGGTAGCTCCTCAAAGAATTAAAAATAGGATTGCTATACATTATCCAGCAGTTCCACTTCTAAGAATACTGACTGTATACCCAAAAGAATTGAAAGCAGGGTCTCATAGAGATATTTGTGTACCTATGTTTGTAGCAGCATTATTTACAATAGGCAAAAGGTTAAAGCAACTCAAGTGTCATAGATAGATGAATACGAATGGATAAACAAAATGTGGTATATACTTACAATCGAATACTATTCAGCCTTAAGAAGGAAAGAAATTCCAACACATACTACAACATGGATGAACCTTGAGGACATTATGCTATGTTCAATAAGCCAGTTATAAAAGGACAAATATTGTATGATTCCACTTATATTGAGTACCTAGAGTAGCCAAATTCAGAGAGATAAAAAGTAAAATGATGGTTTCCAGGGATTGAGAGGAAGGGAGAATGAAGAGTTACTGTTTAGTGGGTATATTGTTTCAGTTTTGCAAGATGTAAAGAATTCTGGAGACGGAAGGTGATAATGGTTGTGCAAGGATGTGAATATACTTAATGCCACTGAATTATACACTTAAAATGGTTACTATGGTAACTTTTATGTGTGTTTTACCATAATTAAAAATATTTATAAATTGTTAAAGGAATAGACATTTCTCCAAAGGAGATATACAAATGGCTGATAAGCACATGAAAAGATGCACAACACTATTGGCCACTAGGAAAATGCAAATCAAAACCATAATGAGATATTACTTCACACCTACTAGGATGGCTATAATACAAAAGACAGATAATAAAAAATGTTGATGAGGATGTAGAGAAATTGGAAACTTTGCACATTATTGGCAGAATTGTAAAACAGTGTGGCCTCTTTGGAAAACAGTTTGGCAGTTCCTCACAAAGTTAAACATGGAGTTACCATAAGTTCCACCAATTCTACCTATATGTATATACCCAAAAGAAATGAAAACATATGTCCAAAAAAGTAATGTTCATAGCAACATTATTCATAATGTCTAAAAAGTGGAAACAACCAAAAAGAATGGATAAATAAAATGTGGCGTATTTATACAATGAGGATGTTATTGGACAATAAAAAGGAATGAAGTACTGACACATGCTACAACATGGATGAACCTTGAAAACATTAGTGAAAGAAGCCTGTTGCAAAAAACCCCACATATTTATGGTTTTATTTATACGAAGTGTCCAGAATAGGCTAATCTGTAGAGACAGAAAGTAGATTAGTGGTTATCTAGGGCTAGGGGGTTCGTAGAAAATAAGGAGTGTCTACTAATGGCTTACAGGTTTTATTTTGGGGTGATAAAAGTGTTCAAAATTGATTGTGGTGACAGTTACATAACTGTATGACATACCAAAACCCATTGAACTGTACATTTATAAATGGGTGAATTATCTGGTATGTGAATTATTAATATATCTCAATAAAGCAATTAAAATGTGATGATATTCTTCCACACTTACAAAAATTTAAGATGTATTTATTTCACAGACATCAATAGAGTGCCTACTATATGCCATGCACTGTGCTAGGTGTTATTGGAGCCAAAAATGAAATTTTACATCACTACTGTCTCAGAATTTATGGTAGAGTATATGTGCATCAATAACTACAATACATGGAAAAAAGTGAAGACTGAGCCCAAAGAGGCACCAAAAGTTATGATAAGGATAAGAGCAATTTTTTTTCTTGTTTTGTTTTTGTTTGTAGTAACTTTATTTGCAATAGAGAGACACTGGAAATAAACCTAATGTCCATAAACAGATGAATGGATAAACAAAGAGTTATATATCCATACAAGACAATGCTGTTCAGAAATAAGAATGAACTACTCATATAAGAATTGTTTATGAATCTCTTACGTACCATGAAGGAAACCAGAAAACAAGTAAACACTTTATGATTCCAATCATAAAATTCTAGAAAATGCAAACCAATCTACTGTAAAGGAACATAAATCAAAAGTTGACTAAAGAAACAGGGACGGATATAAAAGTGCACAAGGAAAATATGCTGGTGAGATATGCCCATTATCCTGATTGTGATGATGATTTCATTGGTTTACACTTATGTCAAAACTTATCAAAGTGTACACTTTAAATATAGTCCATCCCTAAAGAACTGAGGGTCCTGAGAATTTAACCATGTCAATGCAGTCTTTTTTACATTGTTAACCAAAGAAAAATGGGTGCCCTTTAAAGACTTTTTAAAATTAAGAAACCAAAAGAAGTCAGAAGAAGCCAAATCAGGACTGTAAGGTGGAAGCCTGATAATTTCTCATCGAAACTCTTGCAAAATTGCCCTGTTTGATGAGAGGAATGAGCAGGAGCATTGTTGGGGTGGCGCAGGACTCTCTAGTGAATCTTTCCTGGGCATTTTTCTGCTAAATCGTTGGCTAACTTTCTCAAAACACTTTCATAATAAGCAGATGTTACCATTTTTTTTTTGACTCTCCAGACAGTCAGCAAGCAAAATGCCTTGAGCATCCCAAACAACTGCTGCTGTGACCTTTGCTCTTGACTGGACCACTTCCACCTCTTGGCAGCCATTACTTTGATTATGATTTCTCTTCAGTATCTCACTGGTAAAGCTACGTTTCATCTCTTGTTACAATTCTCTGAAGAAAGAATCTTGAACCCACTTGTTTAAAATTTCCATTGAAAGCTCTGCTCTTGTCTGTAGCTGACGTGAGTGCAACAGTTTTGGCACCCATTGAGTGGAAAGTTTGCTCAACTTTAATTTTTCATCAGAATTGTGTA
>CAUYPO010018752.1:0-11062 GCA_963574435.1 Cheirogaleus major
AGAGTAGTTTTTGTGAAACCATGGATAAGTGAACAATGCGTGTTATTTTCGAATATGAGTTCTGTCGTGGAACCAGTGCAGTGCAGACAGCTCAAAATATCAACGAAGTGTTTGGGAAGGATGTGGCTAATGAATGCACAGCACATTGATAGTTTGAGAAGTTCCCTTCTGGTGATTTTAACCTTGAAAATGAGCCATGTAGGTGACCTGAGACCAGGGTGAATAATGATGAGCTGAAAGCTGTAGTGGAAGCAAATCCATCTTAAATTTTGCATGAATTAGCAGCAAGGTTTGATATTACTATTCCAGCAATATTGGACCATTTGAAACAAAAAGTCAAGGTAAAGAAGCTGGATAGGTGGTTTCTGCATGAATTACACTACTGTCAGAAGAGAAATCATCTGGAAGCTTGCCTTTCTTTGCTGTCTCGACATAAAGGCAAACCATTTCTACACCATATTGTTACATGTGATGAAAAATGGATTCTTTTTGACAATTGCAAGCATTAGATCCAATGGTTCGATAAAGATGAAGTGCCAAAACACAGTCCAAAACTGAATATATTCACCAAAAAAAGCTAATGGTGTTTGTTTTGTGGTCCAATGCTGGTATCATCCACTACAGCTTCATGAAACCTGGCCAGTCCATTACAGCAGTGTTTACTGCAACCAACTGGACAAAATGATGAGGATGCTCGCGATTAAGCAGCTTAGATTGATCAATACAGACAGGCCAATCCTCTTGCAAGACAACGCTTGAGCATATGTCACACCAACAATGCTGCTCAAACTACAGGGGCTGGACTTGGAAACTCTGTGTCATCTGCTGTATTCACCAGACCTTGCAACAACTGACTACCACTTCTTCCAGGCTTTAGACCACTTCTTGCAAGGAAAAATATTCAATTCTCAATAAGCTGTGGAAAATGCCTTTCGTGATTTCATCACCACTCACTGTCCAGGCTTGTTTGCTGCTGGCATAAACAAGCTACCGTTAAAATGGCAACACTGTATAGATAGTGTAGGCAATTAATTGTATTGCTTCTTGTTTGGGATATAATGAGCTACATTTTTTACTTGAAATCAGACATCTCATATGTAATGACCTATTAAACTGAGCCCATTTTGGAGATAAGAGCTATTTCTAATGTAAAAAATTGATGTAGGCCAGGCGCAGTGGCTCATGCCTGTAATCCTAGCACTCTGGGAGGACGAGGCGGGAGGATTGCTTGAGTTCAGGAGTTCGAGACCAGCTTGATCAAGAGCGAGACCCCGTGTCTATAAAAAATAGAAAAATTAGCTGGGCACGGTGGTGTGCACCTGTAGTCCCAGCTACTTGGGAGGATGAAGCAGGAGGATCATTTGAGCCCAGGAATGTGAGGTTGCTGTGATCATACCCCTGCACCCTATCCCAGGCAACAGAGAGAGACCCTGTCTCAGAAAAAAAGAAAAAGATTGATGTGTAGGTATTAGTGGCTCAAACCCAATTAATGTAAGATTTGTTCAGTCATGTCCCTATGGGAAATCAAAACATTGTGATTGTCACCTGTGATCTATGATTCAGATACCTGTCTTATGCAATGAGTAAGACTTGCTATACCACTTGGGATGCAAATACAGTAATATTTCTCTTATTTTTCCATTCAATTCATTGCAAATCAATTTACCTTTATTCACTAAAACTAGACTATTTTACCTTTTCAAAGCCTCTTTATGTCCTCTACCTGAATAGTCCAATAATTCAGTCCAAAGCAGGGCACTTCTGTTTTCCAGATAGGAGGTAGAGAGATTTGAGTCTATCGGCATGCTTGCTGTGGTTGCTACCATAGTGTTTTGTTACTGAATTCCAGATCCTGGATCCTTTATTTAGCACCTTTTGTGCTCAGATATTCTTTGAGCACCTTCTGTGTACTGAACACTGGGCTATGCACCAGGAATATAGCAGGGAACACACTAGACATGGCTCTGTCCTCATGAGGCTTTCCCGATATCATGGTAAATGATACTTCCTTACTAGACCAGATGCACAGACCAGCTTAGGGAGGTGTTCCATGGTTGGGTGCACAATTGCAGCTCCCCTGAGTCACATATGGGCTTAGACACTCTATCCTAAATGGCAGAGTCTTGAGAGTTTTGACTCTCCGCCACACACTGAAGAAAGAATCCTCCTGTATGCCCAAACACTGAATCCCTGGTGTCAAGCCTGAGTGATCAAGTAAGAATACTACTGTTCTTCAGGCGAGTTTCCTTTTTGTGGCAATTGGTGCCTGCCAGCAGACCATGGGGGGTCAGGTTTCCCTGTCTCCAACTTGAGCAGCTCAGATTAGAGTGTTAGTCCCTCTTTCCCAGAAAGCTCTGACCTGCTTATGCAAATTACGTATTTCATCCGCAGAATTTTCATAGATTAGTGGAAGAAACTGCTGCTAAGCCATAAAAGGGAGAGGGACATCTTATTGTGACCTTTGTATTTATGTAGCAAATGGAAACCACTCAAAGAAGCCTTGTATCTAGTGCCTACTACATGCTAGGCTCCTACTACTTTGTCACATATGATATCACTTAATTCTCTCAACATCTTGTGAATTCATGACTATGCACACCAGTGCTGGTTGACAACCTATGGTCTCCCTTTCTCTCTCTCTCTCTCTTTTTTTTTTTTTTATAGAGATGGGATCTCACTCTGTCACCCAGGCTGGAGTACAGTGGCATGATTATGGTCTCTTGGTGGTTGGCATGATACACCCAGGGAATAGAATGATATTGCAGATATCTAAATTTTGTTATTCCTACTTCTTCTGAATTTCTTCAAATGCTTATATATTCAAGAAGTTATGGCACCTGGGTTATAATCAGAAGGCTGCTGCCAATATATCATGTTCCTAGCAGTCAAATCATGAGCTCCCTTCTCTTTCTTGGTTATGTTGCAATGGGCCACTGGGCCAGCCTAAGCACCCTCCTGAGACGGTCTGATTTTCTATGCATAGAACATGAATCCCATGTGATATGGGAGTTATTTTCTCTCTCTCTCTCTCTCTCTCTCTCTCTCTCTCTCTCTCTCTCTCTCTCTCTCTCTCTTATCCTTTTACTCCTTTTAATTTTTCTGTTTAACTTGTCAAATCTTAATATACACACAGAAGAGAAACATATTATAAATTATAGCTTGGGCTGGGCACAGTAGCTCATGCTTGTAATCTCAGCACTTTGGGAGGCTAAAACAGAAGGATTACTTGAGGCCAGGAATTTGGGACCAGCCTGGGCAACTGAGTGAGACCCCATCTCTACAAAAACTTTTTTAAAAAATTAGCTGGGCATGGTGGCATCCCTGTAGTCCCAGCTACTTGAGAGGTTAAGGCAAGAGGATTGCTTGAGCTCGGGATTTTGAGGCTGTAGTAAGCTATGGTTGTGCCACTGCACACCAGCCTGGGTGAGAAAATAAGACCCTGTCTCTAAAAAAAGTAAATTAAAGTAAAATAAATAAAATATAAGTTATAGCTCAATGAATTTTCACGAAGTGAACACAGCCGTATAACCACACCTGTATCAAAAAATGGAACATTGTCAGCACCTCCAAAAGCCCCTCTCTTCCTTCATTCCTGTCACTGCCCTCTCCTCAGAGTAACCATTATCTTGACTGACAACATAGCTTAGTTTTGCCTGGTTTTGTACTTTATGTTTATAGAATCATATAGAATGGTTGATTTCAGCCTCCAAAATTGCCCCCAATGATCTCTGACTTTTGGTATTCATGTCAATTGTGTGGTCTCCACTTCATTGTATCAGCATTGGTCTGTGTGACCTATAGATAACAGTGTAAGTGATGGTAAGTCACTTCCAAAGCTAGGTCATAAAAATACCGAAGCTTCCTCCTTGTTCTCTCTTGGATCCCCTTCACTGGGGGAAGCCAGATTGCTATGTCATGAGAATATTCAGACAGTTCATGGACAGACCCACATAGCAAGGAACTGAGACCGCCTGCTAAATACCATGTAAGCCATCTTAGAAGGGAATCCTCCCACCCTAGTCAAGCCTTCAGATGCCTGCAGCCCTGCCGACATTCTGATTGCAACCTCATGAGAGATCCTGAGCCAGAAACCCAAGTTAGCCACTCCCAAATTCCTCACCCACAGAAACTATGAGATAATATATGTCTATTGATTTAAGCCACTAAGTTTTGGGGGAATTAGTTATATACCAATAGATAACTGTCTTGGTCCATTTATAGTGCTATAAAGGAATACCCAAGGCTGGGAAATTTATAAAGAGAAGAGATTTGGCTCACAATTCTGCCTCTGTGCAAGACACTTAAATCCCATCATTGGAGGTTTGTTTCCTGGTAGCATTGCTGATACCAAGTGCTATGTCATTCAGGGCTTATTTAGAAAAAACAAGAACTACACTAGGAATTGCAAACAGAGGGGATTGAATGCAGGGAGCTGATTATAAAAGTGTTAAAAGGGCTGAAAGAGCAAAACAGGAAGAATATGGAGCTCTAGTGCTGGAGCAGCAAAGGGGAGGAGGAGGCACTGCAGAGCTCAGTACTGCAAATCCTGCTGGCTCCAGGGGCGGGTGTGGGTGGGGAGGACTGCACTTCTGGTGTTATCACTAACTAGGGCCACTGTTGCCAGAGCCACCCAAGCCTCTGTATTTGCTGCCAGAGCCACCAAAGGGCTGTGGAGTGGGTAGCCACCTGGTATAGCCAGAACCTCTTCCAGGAGTACAGAGGGGAATAAAAACAGCTTCTTCCCTGCTCCCACCTTTCAATCTTCCACTAGCACCTTCCATTGTGTGATGTTAACTGGAGCTGGTGGGCAAGGGGCTCTGGGAGGTGCAGTTAGCCAAGATCCAGCATCACACAATATGGCGCTCATGGGACAGAGAGCAAATAGCAAATGGACAAATGGCCTGCACAGTGGTTCAGCACGTGGACTTCAATGCAAATCAAAACAGAAACTTGGCTCTGTGGCCTTGAATGCATCATTTAAGACCAGCTTGAGCAAGAGCGAAACCCGGTCTCTACTAAAAATAGAAAAAATTAGCCGGGTGTGGTGGCTCATGCCTTTAGTCCCAGCTACTCTGGAGGCTGAGGCAGATGGATCGCTTGAACCCAGGAGTTTGAGGTTGCTGTGAGCTAGGCTGAAGCCACCGCACTCACTCTAGAGCGGGCAACAAAGCAAGACTCTGTCTCAAAATAAAAAAGAAACTCTCTGCTCAAAGCATGGACAGATATCCAGAGATAAGATTGCCCTGCAGTCAGCTGATACTCCTACGGGTTGGCAGTCCTGGCTTGTTTTCCCCCAGGGCCTGCAAGAGGGGAGGATTAGCCATGTCATCCTTGATCAGAAGAGTGATCAGCACCGAGAAAGCCCGGGGGCTAATGGCCTCTACAGTCAAGCTGTATTAGTCCACAGGACCATTTACATTTAAGCTCTTAAAAACATGGGTGAAATTCTGAAAGCTGCAGGCTGTGACTTCACTAATGTGGTAAAAACAACTGTTTTGCTGGCTGACATAAATTACTTCAATACTGTCAATGACATCTACAAACAGTATTTCAAGAGTAATTTTCCTGCAAGAGCTGCTTACCAGGTTGCTGCTTTGCCCAAAGGAGGCAGAATTGAAATTGAAGCAGTAGCTGTCCAAGGACCTTTCACAACAGCATTACTATAAGTGGGCCCAGTGTTTAGTCTGGAATTTTTAACATCTTAATTTTCATAGTTGATATAACATCTTAATTAACCTCTTAATTTTTAAAATTGATGAAAGCATAAGCTTGACTAAAATACCTGAAGTTATCATGGAAATAGCATATAATAGGGGTAGTTGAACATGAATTGAAGATTAGATAATGCATCCAGTTGCTGGTGTGTAAATTACACTAACATTTACCCAAATGACTGAAAGTAGGAAAGAGATACTCATTACATAGTTGCTCAAATAAATAAAACTAAAGGGAAATAACAGGAAAGATGAGTTATTGTTTCTGAGAAATAAATTAAAGCACACCTAATCAAACTAATGATGTGAAATTTTTAGTTCTTATGTCAGATCTGTGATTCTTTTAGGTGAGTAAAATTATTTAAATATGAACGGTAGAGGTATAAGAGAAGGAAATGGACCAAAATTTTATATAAATAATATTTTTCTAATGTAAATAAAATAGACATGCATATTTCCAAAAAAAAAAGATTGCCCTGAAGGAATCTTTTATGTTTTATAGCTGTAGGGCAGATTCAAATTAAAATCAGATCTAAAATGGCATCCTATGGGTTGTAGCATTGCAATATAAGTTAGACTCACAACCTCAGTGTCTCTTACTTGAAAGCATAGGCACTGATTGGGAAGGAAGGGCCTCTAAGAACGAGGTGTATTTCTTGTGTGTGTAGCCCCAACCTACTTTCTGAATAACCTGTAAAACTTAGTGAGGCTCAGAGACAGGGAAGGCCCTGCAGGAACTCCAGGCTGGTGCCTAGACGCCTGGGCCTTCAGACCCAGCCCGTTCCTAGTAGAACTCAACTCAACCCAGCTCTCCATGCAAGTGGTGCATTGAACATGTCAGGCCCCAGTAGGAGACCTGCAGTATAAATGCCTAGGTTTTTAGCGCAAAGCCATGTCCTCTCCTATACATAACTATTTTCCATTTGGGAAATAGCTCTTGGCTTTTACTGGGCCCTGGTAGAGATGGAATGCCCGGCTTTGGGGCACCAAGTGACTGTGCAACCCAGGCAGCGTGTCTGGACCTGGGTGTTATCTGGTCCACTGGGTTATAAAGTCTTGTGGCATTAGTCTATCATCATTGTGGGCTCGAGCACACCTGGAGGCAGGTAAAGGGCATGGGCAGGTGACAAGAGTCTCACAGCACCCTCTCCAGTGGCATCACTATCTTTCCCTCAACCCACACCACGGTCCTTGAGTGGCATTCTCCATCACCAGCCATATTAGTTTTCTGTGGCTCCTGAAACAAATGACCACAAACTTGGTGGCTTAAAACAAGATAAATGCATTCTCTCACAGTTCTGAAGGCCGGAAGTCTGGAATCGAGGTATCAGCAGGGCCAGGCTCTCTCTGCAGGCTCTAGGGGAAAACCTTCCATGTGTCTTCCAGCTGCAGACAGTTCCAGGTGCTCCTTGGCTTATGGTGGCATCATGCCAATCTCTGCCTCCGTCTCCACATAGACTCCCCCACCCTATGTCTCTATTTTCATCTTTTTAATCTTAGCGATTCTGGTAAGTCCATAGTAACTCTATAGGTAAAGAATTAAATACAGAGTCACCTCTTTTCTTCACCCTTTATAATCCTCAAGACTATGAGGATTATAGCTATGACCCCATGTTCTTCCCAAACCTGACTTTTCTCACAGATAGTGCCATTTACCTTTACTGTGGTCTGGGTCTAGCAAAGTTGGTCTTTCAGAAGCTATTTCTTCTGCTCTACCTACTCTACAAAGAAAGTTCTTTAAATCACTGATAGATATCATATTCTGTGAGAAAGGTTAACAGAAATCGAGATAAGTCTGTTTTCTGGACAGGCTGATGTCAGAGCTGCAGGGAAGAAGTAAAAGGGCATGAAAATCATGACATTAGGAAAAGCTTGAAAACACTGGAGCCCAGTCACATGGAGTTAACATAACATACTCTCCGAGGCCAGGTCTTGGCTGAATGTAACCCTCAGCAGCCTTCAGTCTTCAGTAGAAGCTGGTTATCATACGAGCAAATGACTGCTCTGTGGTGCCTTGTTTTCATTGTAGTTGGCCAAACAAGAGGTCACATGCCCACATATATTTGTTTTATCAATAAATATTTATTGATTGCCTCCTATGTGCTAAACTCTGGCTGAAGGAAGAAGATGCTGCACTGTTTTGGTAGTTTATGTAGAGGTAGAATGGCAACAACATGTGGAGGGTGCAGTATGCCAGTGAATCAAATTATCGGTCAGTGAATTATGAGGAAGAGCATAAGCATGGCATTAGGTAGGATGGAATGAACGCAGAGCCTTCCAAATTTACCAGAGGGAACAATGATTTTATAATTATTTTTTAAAATGTGCTGGAATTGTCAAAAGAGCATTAAATTGGCTGTGTAGTTGTGAAATGTATGCCATGGTTCTATTTGCCCTGTGATAGTATAAAAATTCAGATCTCACAGGAATGGGTACTAATACTACATTTAGGTCATCTTTGTCCACCTTCCCTAATTTTCTAGTTAAGCTTCGTATGATGAGTGAATGGAAGCATTCTGGACTGTCTGCTTGCCATCCCAGTTTGGACTAGAATAGTTAGTGATTGTTTAATGATGCTACACCGAAAAATCTATGTTTCTACAAAATGGAAGATCCTTTCTAACTTAGGTTACACTGAAAACTGCAGTAGTCTTCCCATCAAAAACAGTAAATATAAAATTCACCCCAGGGTAGCCAGAACACAGAAGTAGCCATCAGAAACAGAGAGAAAAGTGAGGGGCTATGTTGATAGAAAGGCCATTGCCAACTTCTAGGTTTCTAGAGGCAAACATTTTGCAGTCATGGAAGGGCAAAACCCTCCCCAGCAATACAGTTGATATGAACTCTGTTATTTAAAAATCTTAGAACTATGGACAGTTTCAAGTGCACAAATGGAGAATTCTCTGTAATTTTTAGGAGGAGCCCTAAGACTTCAAGTAAGTGACTGAAAAAGACAAGAATAGCAGGAGATATAAAGAACTTGGATGGTTGTCCATACCTGGGAACGAAGTAAAGAAAGTATTGTATAGGAAGAAGTATAGGAGGTAGTTGTATTTCTTTAGGTTTATAGTGCCTCAACAGTGAATTATACACAGCTTATTCTTAGAAAAGGATATTAAATTCTAGTGTACTACTTGGCACTGCAGACAACAATACTGACATAGTCACAGTGGTGGTAAAAGTGCCATTTATTGGTTGTATTAATTTTCTATTGCTGCTTAACAAATTACCACAAACTTAGTCACTTAAAACAATATCCATTTACAACCTCATAGCCTGTAAGTCAGAAGTCTAGGTACAGTGTGATTGGGTTCTCTGTTTAGGGTCTTACAAGGCTGAAATCAAGATGTTAGCAGGGCTCCTTTCCCTTCTGGAGGCTCTGTGGAAGAATCTGCTCTAATCTCATTCTTCACTTGACTTAGCCAAAAGGCCGAGAAATGATCCAAGCTCATTCTTGAAGCTGGCTGTGGTTGTTTGTGGTTATAACTGAGGTTCCTGTTTCCTTGTTGTCTGTCAGCTAGGGGCCACTCTGAACTCCTTGAGACCACCGGCATTCCTTGCAACACAGCCCCCTCTATCTTCAAAGCCAACAATGGTATGTTGGATCTTTCTTGTGTATTGGCTCTCTCTGACTTTCCTGTCTCTGACCCCTAGACCCAGATTTAAAGGACTCCTGTGATCAAGTCACTACTACCCAGATAATTCCTCTATCTTAAAGTCACCTGATTTGTGACCTTAATTACATATGCAAAATACCTTCACTGTTACACCTAGATTAGTGTTTGGGAGGTATGTGTATACCAGGGAAGGAAATTATGGAAGTCATCATAGAATTTTTCCAACCACATTGTTTTTTAATTTAAAAATCTATCTTTTCTTCTAGACCGGTAGTTCTCAACTGGGGTGTGGTGAGATTTTGATACCCCTCCCCGGGGACATTTGGCAATAACTGGAAACATTTTTGGACATCATCTAATGGGTAGAGGTAAGAGATACTGCTGATCCTACAATATATAGGAGAGCACCCCCCTCCCAACAAACAATTATGCAGCCCAAGAAGTTAGTAGTGCCAGGATTGGGAAACTCTGCTACTTAAAAAAAAGCATGAAAGGTGATTATTATTACAGTACAGAGTTATAATTATTAACATCAGGCATGTAAATGTAGAAGTACAGCTGATGTAGCCTTGGCAATGTAGCGAGACCCTGTCTCTACAAAAAACAGAAAACTTAGCCAGGTATGGTAGTGTGCACCTGTAGTCTCAGCTACTTGGGAGGCTGAGGCAGGAGGATCACTTGAGTCCAGGAGTTTGAGTCTGCAGTGAGCTATGATGGTGTCACTGCACTCCAGCCTGGGTGACACTACCAGACCCTGTTTCAAAAAAAAAAAAAAGTATAGCTGATGGTACACAACATGGAAGATGGAAGGATAGGAGAAAAAAGAAAAGAGTATGGGGTATTATCTACATCTTACATAAAGATTAATAAATGGAAGGTGGTTATATTATTCAAAGTTACAAAGACAAAAAACAGTAATAAAACTCAAGCCCTAGGATGAAGAGGGAGATGGGAAGGAAGTAGGGAGTAATAAGGAGGCAATAGATATTGCCACAAATCAATAAACAAAAGAAATGATACTTTAAGCATTTAATTTGAAATTATGGAGGTAATCGCTAGAACTTAAACTTTGTTTTTTATTTCAGCATATTATGGGGGTACAAATATTACGGTTACATATATTGCCCATGCCTCCTCTCCCCCCTCGAGGCAGAGACTCAAGCATGACCATCCCCCAAACGTTGCACATCTCACTCATTATGTTTGTATATACCCATCCCCTCCTTCCCCCTCCCATCTGCCCAACACCCGACAAATGTTATTCCTATATGTCCACTTAGGTGTTGATCCGTTAATACCAATTTGCTGGTGAGTACATGTGGTGCTTATTTTTCCATTCTTGAGATACTTCACTTAGTAGAATGGGTTCTAGCTGTATCCAGGAATATACAAGAGGTGCTATATCACCATTGTTTCTTAAGGCTGAATAGTACTCCATGGTATACATATACCACATTTTATTAATCCACTCATGTATTGATGGGCACCTGGGTTGTTTCCACAACTTTGCAATTGTGAACTGTGCTGCTATAAACATTCGAGTGCAGGTGTCTTTTTCATAGAATAACTTTTGTTCTTTTGGGTAGATGTCCAGTAATGGGATTGCTGGATCAAATGGTAGATCTACTTGTATCGCTTTAAGGTATCTGCATATTGCTTTCCACAGAACATTTGTCAGGCAATCTTTAGCATAGGGAGAGGAAATCTCAACTTCCTAGGATGTTCTTCTTT
>CAUYPO010018753.1:0-22490 GCA_963574435.1 Cheirogaleus major
TGAGCCCAGAAGTTTGAGGTTGCTGTGAGCTAGGCTGACACCACGGCACTCTAGCCGGGACAACAGAGTGAGACTTTGTTTCCAAAAAAAAAATCTTTTAATTTCAAAGTGGGAACTGAAAGAAATTAGAAACGTTTTACTCCAAAATATATTGTTTTGATATATTTTGGGGTGGCTGCCACAGAAGTAACACTGCTAAACTGTCTTTTGTATGTGTGGTTGGGGGAAAATTTACATCTGTAGAGAATCCTCATTAATGCAATCAGGTCTTTCCCTACCTGAGCTAGAAAAGATTAACTGAGAGTCTCCACTCCTTTTCCCATAGACTTAAGAGAGGGTTGCCAGGAAGGTACCAGGACACCTGGCAGCAAAGCTGGGAATACTAGTCCCTAACTACAAAGTCTGTGCCAACAGAGACATGATTCAAAATCTGTCTGCGATTCTAGAACTGATCACAGAAAAAAACTGCTAAGTGCCTTAGTGCTCAACAAACATCCTTCAACTATATGGCCCAGGTAGTCCTAGATAATCGGGTAGTGCTAGATTTCCTACTAGCTAAACAGAGGAGAATCTGTGCAGTGTTAAACATGACCTGCTGTATCTATATAAATACCTCAGGAAAAATGGAAACCCAAATGAAAAGTTTCCTAATAAGCTATGTGGCTACCACAGAGCTTTACTAGTGACCCTGTGCCTGATTGGTTTGGGGGTTATTCACTTGGATTCCCCAGGACTTGAGATCAGTTCTGCAGGAGCTCCTGAATCTAGGACTCTCATTCCTTATCCGAGGGCTCATTATCTACTATCTTATAGTCTGCTGTTCACCTAAGTACCATGCTAAGACTGTAAGTGAAAGTACAAATGTTTTCGTCATGCAAACCTCACTCAGGTCTATAACCTTGTACCCCTGAATACTTGTAGACAACTGCAAAACCATTTATCCTCTTATCCTTGACTTAACACCAACTACACCCCTTGTCAGTAGGAAGAAGCCAGATCAGTTGTCTCCTCTTTTACATGTCATTAGCTCACACCTCAGGAATGAGGTGGGATGAAGTCTGGGGAGGAAGAGTGAAATCACCCTTTATAAAATTAATATAAAGAGCCACAAAGTGGGAACTGTGGTAGGGGCCTGAACTCTGCAAAGGTACAGGCATAGTTAAAAAAATAAAATTATATATATAGCCATTCTCCCCTAGTTTGCTTTCCTATAATTGCTACTCAGGAGATATATAGCTGATGGTCATATTCTTAGCTTTCTTCATTGCTCCCACAGATACTATCACCCTTGTTAAACCTAAGGCTAGTTTTTGAGATATCTTCCAGGTCCTGCCTTCCAGTGGATCGCCTGACCCACCCAGACCAGTGGCCCATACCAGAGAACTGACTCAACTCATCTTGTGACCTCCACCCTGGAATTGACTCTGCATAAGAAGACAATTTCTACACCTCTATAGTTCTACCCTGAACCAGCCAATCAGCAGACCCAATTGCCTAGCCCTTTGCCCACTAAACTATGTTTAAAAATCATTTCTCCCAAATCCTCAGGGAAATGGATTTAAGAACTTCTTCCTGTCTCCTTGCATGGTGCCTGCAATAGTAAACTCTTTCTCTGCTGTAACCCTGCTGCCTCAATGTATGGCTTCTTCTTGAGCAGCAGGCAGTGGACCCGGTAAAGCTGTAACAATAGTACTGAGTACTTTGCTGAGAAAGAAATGAGTTTTTGGTGGGGTGTAGGGAGGAGGTAAAAAAAAGAAGAAGAACAACAACAAAAAGACCTTCAAGAATTAAATGGCTTCTAGATAGAGCATATAAAACAGGAATGCTTTTATTCCTTTTGTATTTTCTGAGGACAGTTCTGCCTGTGAATCCACAAAATGATACAAATACAAATATACCACATTTGCCCGCTGTGATTAAATTTCTTTAATTACACAACTACACTTCATATGTGGGACTGATGTATCACCTCTTTTTTTCCTTTTGTAATCATTGTTATATCTGTGCTCTATAATCAACATTCATTATAGCTAATTAGAGTTTCTTTGTCTGTTGTTTCTGAGATCTGACATTCCTAGAGTTCAACTACAAAATTCATTTTGAAACATCTCTGGGCAGGGGGGTGGGGGCCAGGAGGAACAAATAAAAATTTTACAGCTGTATTATTCACAAATGGCTTTTTGAAATTTTAATGTGCTACGATTTTCTTTTTTTATTGAATTTAAATGATTACTCTTGGAGCACGAAACCAAGTCCTGCTTATAATTTTGTAGGATTCTCCTATGATTTACAGGTATATTCCTGTTGGTAAAATAATCCACAATATCTCTTTTACTAAAGATTTTGTAGATTTCTGTATGATAACCAAGGACAGATATTTTTGTGGCATTAGATTGACATTAATGTTGATTTCTCTTCTAAAAGGAATAGAATACTGCAGAATAACATCATTTACCAGTTCAAAGCTTTTGTTCATTCTCAAATGCAGTTTTCTTTCAGTAAATGTTTTTAATTATGCACATTTTAAACGCTAAATTACAGTGATAGAAAAGCTAGTTAAATTTTAGCTAGTCTATCACAACAAATTTAATTTCCTTTCTAGATGTTAATTCAAGACCAGAGTTTTCCAACTCACAGCTCTGTTGTCTTATCTGGATATTCCATCTCCTATTACCCTTTATTAAGGTGATTGTAACCTTTAAAGCTTTGATAGAAGAAATCAGACATTCATGTACCATGTATATCCTATCTTCTTTATTTTATATTATCCTACCTTGTTTTCACCATAGTCATAAATTTGCATTTTCATCGCTGCTGTTTGTGCCTGTACTGTGGACTGAGTCATTCCCAAATAAACAAACCTATATTACTGAGCAACCATTTTGGTTCCTGCTCCTAAGACGTTCACAGTACACTGGAGGATCTAGGAATCCAAACACATAATTAAAACAAAATCTGAAAAGGCCGATTTGAAAAGAGGCAACTTCAAATGTATGGTAACTTTGAAGAGAGAGTGAAAAATCAGTGAGAATAATGGGGGAGGCTTCATGGAAAAGGTGATATTTGTTCTGAGAGCTGATGATGTTAATAATAGCTAAAATTTATGAAGTGACATTGCATGTCAGGCACTTGTTCTAAACACTTAAAATGTGTTAATTCTTTTAAACTTCAAGAAAACCCTATGAAGTGTGATATATTATACCCATTTTATAGATAAAGAAATGGAGGCACAGAAAAGTTAGGCAACCTGACCAAAGTCACTGTGGCAGATTTTATTTTCCAAAGATGGCTGTAACAATATCTCTCTTTCTACATTAACTACTCAAACTTTGCCATTACTATATTAAAAGGGAGAGTCTGATTCCTCTGCTTGAATTGGTTTGGTTTGGAACTGGCATGCAGCCTACTGAATGTGGCCAAAGTGACTTCCAAGGCACGGTTAGGAAAGAAGACTGAGCATCCACCTTGATCACTGGAATACTTGTGTTGGAGCTATGGTGCTGCTAATCCCACTGCTTCTGAGGGTGCTGTGCTTGGAGCAAGACCAAAGTAGCCCAAATGAGAGGCCATCAAGGGAAGCTTGAGATTACGGAGAGAGAAAGAGAGAGAGACATGCCTGGCCAGCCTTCTGCTGCTGCAGTCCGTCACTGCCCTCCCAGCTCCAGCCACTACCTGACTGCAACAGCAGGGAGATCTGGAGCCAAGTCAGCCCAGCCAAGCCTGTCCTCATGTCTTGACCCACATAAACTGTAAGATAAGAAAATAATTGTTTTCAGCCACCAATTTTAGGGTGATTTGTACATAGCAACACCAGTGGGAACAGTCACACAGCTAATAAGTGATAGAACCAAAATTTGAACTCGCTCTGACTCAGAGCTGTTCTCTCACTCCTATGCCAGAAAACAAGATTTATGGATATTCCTTCAGGTTTAAATAAAACCTCCATCTTACATGAATGTGTGCAAAAATCTCTCTTTCAAATCAATATTCTGAGGAGCAGGAAGTGTTTTTGCATAGTGATCTTTTTCTTTTATGGCTGAAAATTAAATGAAGGAAGAATAAGAAAATGTTTAATGGGCTCATAAACACATCAGCTGTCACAATTGTAAGAGCCGACTGTCCAATGATTGGGTGGATATATGTTGCATCATCTGGATAATGGCTTCCAACCATATTAAAATAATATGGCAGTTTAAATAGAGAGGAGAAACAGTAAATTTTTTTTAATGAGACAATAATTTCTGAATAGGCAGTTTGGAGTAGAGAAGACTGAAGTTACTTTAGAGTCAGAAATCTTGGATTTTAATGAGGTTGAATTTCAATTTTGCCTTTGGTTAGTTTACAGCAACTTGTTGAATTGCATCTCCCACACTAGCCAATAAGCTTAGTTAGCATAGCAATGAGGGTTTATCTTCTAAAAAAATAATGGGTTTGATTCTTGGATAACCTGGGCCCAGAATAAAGAAGATATTCAATAAATATTTATTGAGTGAAGAAATGAGTATAATCTCCTAGAGCCCCTGTTTTCTTATTTCTAAAATGTAAATCAATAGTTGAGTTTGCAATCCAGAGATTATCGACACAGTCATACTGTGGAACAGGAAAATTCTAAGTCATAAAGGGGCCTGCACTTCATAAATAAATGAATAGCTACATTTAAAATTTATCTCCTTGACATGTTGGAGGATAGATCAATGTTATGTGTAAAACAAACATTATTAGCACTAATATGACATCTGTTTCTACCATTGTCCTGTAATGATACATGAATGAACGAGGACTTGAGAATTCAGCTAAAAGATAAATTTAGGCTATCTCATTTTTTTTTAGGCTACAGACGCTCATGTGATTTATTAATACTCTTCTGGGATAGAAGTTTCTCAAACATGGCTGCCATGATTCAGAAAGTTATGTTCTACCATTATTAATAATAAAGCCTACTCTACCTCCCTGATTTGTGAAGTTCAAATGAAACCCTGAATGTGAAAATATGATGCAAATGTTAATTATGTGAAATAATATATAATTATAATTACACTTATTAATCATGACTAATTTGTGTTGTTGATAATGTAGGAAAATATAGACCAGAGAAGCAAATTGGTTTTATTTACCCATTAGATTTCTGTTCGTTGTGTTGTAGACTTGTGCCTGTGACTTTTTGCCTTCATGGAGAAGAGCTGAGAATTCAGTAAGACTGTGTTTTCTCCAAACTTTCAACCTTATACCACATCACACAATGCAGTTATTTTACAGTTATTTGATGACAGTTATTTATAAACTGCATAGAGAAGTTGAGTTAAAGACAATTCTCCTCGAAAGGTTTCCTTACTCTAAATAAAACAAAAAGAAAGGAAAAAGAAGAGAAAGAGAATAAATTTTGTGTAACTAACATTTGAGAAATAAATGATAATAATATTAATAAGTTACATTAATTTGGCCCTTACTGTGATGCTGTTCATTTTCCATGTAATAATTCATTTAATCTTCACAACAAGCAATGAGACAGATGTGATCGCTATTACCTTCCTTTCACAGATGATGACACTGGAGAATAGAGAGGATAAGTGAATTATTCAAGTAAATAAAAATTCTGAGATTCAGGCCGGGCACAATAGCTCACGCCTGTAATCCTAGCACTCTGGGAGGCTAAGGTGAGAAGATCACTTGAGCTCAGGAGTTTGAGACCAGCCTGAGCGAGAGCGAGACCCCATCAATTAGTCAAGAGTCAGGGCACGCACATGTAGTCCCAGCTACTCAGGAGGCTGAGGCAGGAGAATCACTTGAGCCCAGGAGTTTGAGGTTGCTGTGAGCTAGGCTGACACTACGGCACTCTACTCAGGGCAACAGTGAGACTATGTCTCAAAAAAAAAAAAAAAAATCTGAGATTCAGATTCGATAAAAACCCCATAGCCTTGAGGCCAGACATGGTGGCTCACGCCTGTAATCCTCGCACTCTGGGAGACTGAGGCGGGTGGATCGCTCAAGGTCAGGAGATCGAAATCAGCCTGAGCAAAAGCGAGACTCCCGTCTCTACTAAAAATATAAAGAAATTAATTGGCCAACTAAAAATATATAGAAAAAATTAGCCAGGCATGGTGGCGCGTACCTGTAGTCCCAGCTACTTGGGAGGCTGAGGTAGAAGGACTGCTTGAGCCCAAAAGTTTGAGGTTGCTGTGAGCTAGGCTGATGCCACGGCACTCACTCTAGCCTGGGCAACAGAGCGAGACTCTGTCTCAAAAAAAAAAAACAAAACCCATAGCCTTGACCATGTTACTGTAGTTAGCTTGTGATTATTAATTTCAATTGAAAATTTCAGTTAAATACAGCTTTTTAAACACCCTAAATATTTTAAATACATCCTAATTATTAACAAATAAGAGCTACCATAAGAAAGTAGATAATTTTACAGTTGTTATTTAATTTACTGACTTATTACAAGTTTAGCGAGATATGACATAAACTTAAAGTCAATATAACTTTAGTTTTAGTATTTTCATCACCTTTTGAAAACTTCTTAAAAATAAATATATCTCTAGAAATATAGGCTGCATTACATGGATGCATTATATAATGGGTCTGTTTTCAGTGCTCTGGTTTCACTTATTTAAAATAGCCATAGTATAATGTAAGTCTTTTTCTACCAAAATGTAAGTTGTTTGTTTTTCTATAATTCCCTTTAATAGGTGAATATCTGCTGAATCTTTTTAAAAATAGTCCTTTGTTATAAATACGAATGAAAAAAATAAAGCATTTGTATTTAATACCTGAGAGTGCACTTATGTTGGGCTTCAAAATTTACAAGGCATTTTCCTAGGTATTATAATGTTTGTACGTCTCAGTATTTCAATGAAGTATCATCATATAGTCTTTTCCAAATGAATAAGAAGAGGCTCACAAATGTGAAGTGAGTTGCACAGTATGTCACAGAAGTGGTAGAACTGGGATTCAATCCTCGGTCTTCAGAGTCTGAAGTTCTGTATTCTATTGCCTGATAGCTACAATAGTTCATTCCTCCTTTCTTTGTCTCTGTCCCCGATAATGAAAAAAGGAATTTGGTAAGGTTTTAAGAGACTTATAAAGGTCAAGATTTTTGTTTTAAGGTCCTTATTTTGTTTCCTACTGACTAGGAATAGAACAAGTTACTCAGGTTTTGAAATGGAACCACATCTACATCAACTTAAGGAAAATCCTAGGATTAAAACCATGTATAGAAGGTATTCCATTGGCATTATCTAAATTCTTTGGAACAGGTATGACTTTAGTACACTTCATGTATAATTCCATAATTTTAATAATGAGGTCATAAAGATCCAAAATATTGTTTCAATGCATTTCTCAATTATTTGGGGGCATGTGTGAATTTTCCAGAGATATTGATTAATGCTATAGTTTACTTTAACCTATAGAGAAATACGTTAAGCCTGGGACCTAAGAAGAAATTGGCTGCTGTGCTGCAAAAGCTAATTGCAGTAAGAAGCTTAGGTCATCACTTCATGAAGCTCATTGATTTGAAAATGACTATGATACATAAGATGTATGTATAATTTTTGAGTAATTTTCACAAAGCAAACACACAGTCTTTTAAAAACAAAGCAAAAATACACATGCTAAATTGGGTCAAATATATTTGGTTTGAGGAAGGATGTGAATTAAATTCAAACACTTTTCCTTTTGCTTCTTTATGTTTTGCCACCTCTGATCAGTTTATTTTCCACATTCCTGAAAGCAGAATAAGCCAACACTAAAGCTGCACAACCACAGACTAAATGGATCACATTACTTAAAATAGAAGCCTGTTTCAAGAAAATGATCAGATATAAGGAGCCCAAATCCACAATAGTTTAAAGGTAGAAATTAATAGCTTATTTGTGTAGCTAATTTAACAGACCTTTTAACTGTTTGCAGTTCTATTGTAGTTCTTTGTCCTACAAGCAGAAATGCAACACTGCTTTGACAAACATCGTATTTAATTCTTGAAGAGACTGCAGTATGCCATTACAGATGGATTGATAGCCTTGATGATATCATTGAACTTTTGTCATGCCTAACCTGGAAGACTTGCTATATGTTAGGGAATTTTTGTCATTCATCTTGCTTTTGAAAAGCCAAATTTATTTGCAACCTTGAATGACATTGGACACATGAAACAGCCTAAAATCTATCATGCAGTGAGTATCTAATAAAACTGCAATTTAAAATCCTACGTATTGACCTGGTTTTCAGAACCATCTTCAAAGCCAATGACTTTCAAATTTTTTACTTATGAACACTGATTTTCAGTTGATAACAACTTTATATTTTCATTTTTTTTCTTGAGTACCTGAGGCCATCAAACGTGCACCATGTTTTCGTATTTACTTTTTTTTTTAAAAAAAGTAGAAAACAACAGAATTGGAAATGCATGTATATGTCTTTTAATTATTAATGTGAACATGTAACTGACCAGTGAACAAGCACTAGTAATGGAGTTTATCCTTTGGTTGGTAATCCAACCAAAGTTGCCAATCAGGCAACTTTCTGAAAATCTCAGTTTGTGCTTAAAAACAGCAGAATTGCATGACAATAGTACTATGACAGGAAAAGCAAGATTATTTTTGAGCTTTCTGTGTTTTACAGCAAGAAATAAGAAATGTTACTATGAATTTGCAATACTATCTATATTAAAACTGAATTTATGTTCAATACAAATTAAATAAGAAAGCAATTGAGTGCCTTCTATGAACGAGGTTTGAATTTTCAAGTATATGATAATAATAACTAATATTTAGCTAATAATAATAAGAGCTACAATTTATAGAGTTTATGCTAGAAACTGTGCTAAACTTTAAAATGTATTATATAATTTGATTCTCACAATAGCCTTATAAAGTACTTTCTTTTCCTTACTATATAGATGACAAAACTGAGATTTATGAAGTTGGAAATAAACATTTCATAGAAAAGTTTACTCTGTGCTCATTTGTACCCTGGTATAATAAATCAAGACCTAAGTCAAATTAAGAGCCATTATATTTGTAATTTTTGTATACCTAGGGATATTGCCTGCCTGTTAAATTTAATTGTCCTTAAAGGGTTTCTACTTTAGCCTTGACAGGAAATTCCTGGTATAGACAGTGAGGCATCTTTTCCTTTAATCAAATCTTCTATGTGTAAGTGTAGGTCAGGTTTTCAGAGGAATATATGGTCTTTTATACAACTTTTACTGAGGGTAGTCTAGAATTCTGTTATAATTTGTAGAGCGTTTTTCTAAGATCACAAGTCTTCATGTGCATTGCTGATTTTTCTAGTAAGGAGCATCCAACAGATTGGTTGACACAGGCTTGGCTGTAGAAATGGACTAAATAGAATGCTGACACTCTATATTATTGAGTAGCTTCAAGCTCTTTAAAAGGCAACTAACTCAACAAGCAAAATCTTGAAGATCATTCATTTTGAAAAACCACACTACTTATAAATTCAAGTGAATACAGATTTTGCACCCAAAGTGATAAAATTCTGCAACCATGGCAGGGAGTATATAAAAAGAAAAGAAAGGTAGTAGGAACCTTTTAGCTTTAACTTTAAAGATATTTTTGAATTTATTGTGCTATTTTTTCTGAAAGCATGCTTATTGCAAAGAAGTTGCAAAACAGTCAAGTGCAGAATGACAAAACAAAAACCATCATCCATAATCATTTTATTCAAAGATAGTCACTGTTAGCATATTTGACTATGTCCTTCCATTTATTTCCTAAGAACATATATTGATAGATGAGTAAATATATATGGAATTATCATTATATATGTAAATATAAGTAATAAACACACCCTTAATTTGTCAAGACACTCACAGAGGTAAAAAAATATTCTTCTTGAATATGATTGTACAGTGGTTCTTGGTTTGAATGTGTTATAATTGACTTAAAATTCTACTGGTTGATATTTAAATAGTTTCTATTTTTCCTTCTCTAGTATTAAAAAAATACATAAGTCATTATGCACATTGTGATTATATCCTTAGGATATAGTCTTGAAAGTAGAATTGCTGCAGAGAAAAGTGTATGCACACTCTGATATTTGTAACCACCTGGATTTCAGAAAGTCTTTCTAAGTTTGTGGTTTTACTAACAAAGTGTGGTATATCTTTTTTGCCATGCCTTTACAACCCCTACACATTAACATTGATTTTAATGTTTGTAAATCATATAGAAAAAGAATCATATAGAAAAATCATATAAAAAATCATATAGAAAAAGAATAGCATTAATTTTATTTTAGTTTTATTTACTGAGATTCAAAATTTGATATTTATTAGACATTTGCATTTCTTTTTTTTTCAATTAATTTCATTTCATTAGATCAAATTTCTGCTTGGGAATATTAGCCTTTTTCTTGTTGATTATAGTAACTTTATATATATTAATGATTTTTACCTTTTGCCTTATATGTGTCAATGTTGTTTTTTCTTATTTTTCTTTGAGTTTTGGTCATTCTAAATGGGAGATTTTAAAGTTCATATGGGGAGATCTATCAGCATTTTTATTTATGCTTTTTATACCTGATATTATTCTAGTTTCAAAAATATAAAATGTTTTTGTAAAATGTCTTTAGCTATTTTATGTGCTACTAAATTTCTTTCTGAACAAAAGAAATTTTGTCTTTTTTGTGTCATTTTTATATATTAATAATTTGACCAACAAAACCACTAGTTGTCTTTTATTCCTTAACTCCTGCCAATATATAAGTCCCATCTTATAAGTTTGATTTGAAAAGGATCAAATTTAGTTTGGCATTTGTTAACAATGGGCATAATTTTTAGGTTTAAATAGACACATGTGGACTAGGACACTTACACATGATATTCATTGACTACTTCAGGATTAAAACTGGGTATCTTTATTGATAGTTTTATTTAATATAATCACACAGAGATATTCACATTCTTATGAGTAAAAATCTTTGCATTCAACTCCACTATAACCAGATTGACAGTCTAGCAAAGAGATTTTCAAATATTTTTAGTAACAGAACCAACCATTTTATTCAAACAAATTTTAAGTTGAGAGCCATCCAATATGTAAAACAGATTAAAGCAGTTTTTCACGTACTGAATTGGAGGTGATATGCTAGGGTGCTCCTCCTTCTCACACTCCTCTCCATCTCTGTTCACATCTTCCGTGAGGCAGCTCTGCGAATCCTTAAGGATATGAAGCCAAGTCTTTCAGACCAGAAGAGTAAAGTCAGATCCAGTCAGATAAATGAGTGAGGTTGCTCAGCATGAAGGAATAGATTATAGGAAAGACTGGTGTATATAGAAAGCACATGTTTGGTCCAAAAGTATAAGTTATTTTCTAACCATAAAAACGAAACATTATGTTTGTTTTAAAATATCTGTAAAACACAACAAAACACAGAGGAAAGAAATCGCAGATGATACAAACAAGTGGAGAAACATATCATGCTCATGGATCAATGGAATCAACATTGTTAAAATGTCCATATTACCCCGAATAATTTATAGATTCAGTGCAATTGCCATCAAAATACCAACATCATATTTCACAGATCTAGAAAAAATAATTCTATGCTGTGTGTGGAACCAGAAAAGAGCCCAAACAGCCAAAGAAATCTTAAGAAAAGGAACAAATCAGGAAGCATCACATTATCAGACTTCAATCTATACTACAAGACTATAGTAACTAAATCAGCATAGTACAAGCACAAAAATAGAGAAATAAACAGATGGAACAGAACAGAAAACCCAGTTATAAAATTACTCACATACAGCCAACTGATCTTTGACAAAGCAGACAACAATATACACTGGGGAAAAGAATCCCTGTTCAATAAGTGGTGCTGGGACAACTGGGTAGCCACATGCAGAAGAATGAAACAGGATCTATATCTCTCTCCACTCACAAATTTATTCAAAATGGATAAAAGACTTAATGTAAGGCATGAAACCGTAAGAATTCTAGAAGTTAATGTTGGAAAAACACTTCTAGATATTGGCCTAGGCAAAATATTTATGAAGAAGATCTCAATGACAATCACAGAAACAACAAAAATAAATAAATGGACCTGATTAGATTAAAAAGCTTCTGCACAGCTAAAGGAAATAATCAATAGAGCAAATAGACAACCTACAGAATGGGAGAAAATATTTACAAGCTATATATCCACTGAAGGGCTATTAATAATAACCAGAATCTACAAATAACTCAAGAAAATGAGCAAGAAAAAAATCAACTCCATTAAAAAGTGGGCAAAAGGACATGAACAGAAGCTTTTGAAAAGAAGATAGACAAATGGCCAAGAAACATGACAAAATGCTCAATGTCTCTAACCATCAGGAAAATGCAAATTAAAACTACAATGAGATATTGCCGTACCCCTGTTAGAATGGCTTTTATTAAAAAGTCCAAAAACAATAGATGCTGGTGCAGATGCAGAGAGAAAGGAATGCTTACACACTGTTGGTGGGACTGCAAATTAGTATACCTTCTATGGAAAACAGTATGGAGATTCCTCAAAGAACTAAAAGTAGACCTACCATTCAACCCAGAAATCCTACTAGTAGGTATCTACCCAAAGGAAAAGAAGTCATTTTATCAAAAAGATACTTGCACCTGAATGTTTATTGCAGCACAATTCACAATTGCAAGGATATGGAATCAACCCAAATGCCCATCAAATCATAAGTGAATTAACAAAATGTGCGTGTGTGTGTGTATGTATGTATGTGTGTATGTGTGTATATATATATGTGTGTGTATATATATATATATATCATGAAGTACTACTCAGTCATGAATGATGACTTAATGCCTTTTTCAACAATATAGGTAGAACTGGAGACCATTCTCCTAAGTGACATATCTCAAGAATGGAAAAGAAACACCACATGTACTCACTGTTAAATTGGAACTAACCAATGAGCACAATGTGTATAGAGGGAAGTGTATAACTCAGTGGAAATCATATAGGGCGGAGGGAGAAAGAGGGGATAGGTGAAAACCTACCTAATGGATGTAGTGAACACTATCTGGGTGACAGGCACACTTTTAACCCTAACTCAAGCATTACAAAAGCCGATCCGTGTAATCAAAAACATTCATACCCCCATAATACTTTGAAATATATTTTTTTAAAAATTTCTAGAGCTAAATAGTAGTGATGACATTGTGAATGTACTTAACACCAATAAATTGTATGCTTTAAAATGGGTAAAATGGTAAATGTCATGTGTATTTTACCACAATAAAAAAAAAAGTTCCCAAACTATATTAACCTCCTAGAAACCCTGGTAATGAAATAATTTTGACAAATAAACTCAGGATTACTAAAGAAACGGATATATTTCAAGCACAGCCTTTGGTATTGGGGAAGGCTTCTTGAAGGGAAAATGTGCGTGACTGAGGATCAGGCATGCTGTGTTCTGGTCCAGGCTCCACTGTTACGTGGCCTTGGGCAAGTCATGTAAACTTTCTGGGCCTGCGGTGGGAGATGTGGGTAAATCCCCTAATTCTGGGTGGGAGAAGGTCCCAATCACCTTTTCAAGCTTCACCTATCTTCCTTCTCCCTGGGCCCTCACCCAGTGTGAAGGGTAGTGTTTCATAGGACATGCTCTACTCCCAGGAAGGGGACATGGGCTGGCACATGCAGGGGGAGGGGAGGTGCAGTGGTTTGCTCTTTGGTGGAGCCTTTGCAACAAGTAAAAGTCCCAGAACTGATTGCAATAGGCCTCGGTTTTATCAGAACCGCAGGAAGTAAATTCATTCATTTCTTCATACTCCGACCACTGGCAAATATTTATTGCACACACTCCATACTGTGTGAAGCGCAGTGCTGTAGGACGGAAAGCTCCTGAATTTATGGGGTGCGTGTTCCAGAGGGAGGGGATGGTACTGGCGAGCTCATTGCTGATTTGCGGTTGTGGCGAGGGCTGTGAAGAAGCGGCTGCCGTTGCGGGAGATGCTCCTGGGTCAGGGATGGCCGCTCTGAGGGAGCCGGGTGGAGCTGCTGCCTGGAGGAGGACTTGGGATTCACTAGGAAAAGGGGGAGAGCTGCAGACAGCGTTGCTGGTGGAGAGAGAACAGTGAGGAAGAAAGGAAAGTGGGCTTGGAGAAGAGATTGTGAAGAAAGCCTCATTCTAACGTGTCACACCGAGTGCGGTGAACATCCTTGAATTACAGGAGCAAGAGATCTCCCTAAGGCCACAGATAGGCACTTCCCCCAGCATATGCTGTGTCTGTCCCCACAAAGCCACGTTCTGTACTCCAGACTTTGTAACTAGCAGTATCTTTGGAACTTAAAATGTTCCCCAGAGTCAGCTGTGACCTGAAGCCACCACACCCCAGAGCCTGCTCATATCTCCACAGCACGGGGCGGCGTGAGTAACAAAACAAGTGGCTCGGGGTGTGACACCCCAGTGTGCCATGCCAGCGGCCAGAGGATGTTGCTGCTTTTGGTTTTTCAGTTTTCAGCCCATCAAACCAGTATTTCCAGGCTTTGAGGACTGTGGAACTACCAGACTTTTACTTAAGCTGTAGCAGCCATTGTACCTGTCAGGCCCACGGCCCATGTTGGGTGGATAAACTGGATCCACTCTCACTGCCCAGGCCGTGGTGTCCACACTTGGATGGAGCCCAAGGTGTACGAAGCTCATACCTGCAGCTCGTGTTCTGTGCTCCTAGGAGTCTGCCCTGCCCTGGGGTGGGTGTGTTGGCACTCCAGGCTAGGGAAGGGTGACAGGCAGTAATCACAACGGAAGCCAGCCATTAAGGAAAGGATTGGTCAGCAAGTCCCAGTTTAGATATTCTCTCTGTCCAAAACTCTATTAAAGTCCTTTACCCACTAATTTGGAAGCTCGCATGTCATCTCTTTGTGACCGTGAATCTGTTCCCTCAGGCTTAACTTTCTTTTTTTCTTTTGCTTTCAGGAGAATAGATCTGGAGAAAGCAACAGCTGTGTTGAAGAAATAATTCGGGTAAGATTATTCTTTGAATCTCATCAGCTTGTTGGACATAGATTCCAAATAGAAAGGAAACGTGTGGCTACGTGATCAAAGGGAGCCCATCATTTGTTGTTTGACATTTACCTTTTTTGAGGGTAGGTTGATGAAATAGCACCTATGAATAACATCTGTTCTAGAAATCTAGGAGCCGCACCCCGTCTGGGTGCCTTTGCACAGGCTGAGGTGATGCTGTATTAAGGGATCAGCTGGACACCAGAAGAACGGAATTAAGGTGAAAAATATGGCGGTGCTCACCTTTGGATGCCCTGTTTATCACCCTGCTGTCTAAGAGCATCCTTGAGGGGTCTGTACTTTTTGAGTCAGGCAGGGGTTACCCTGTCATTTTTCTTCTAAACTTAATTAGAATCAGGAGCACCTGACAGAGAGGTAATGCTCAAAGCCTGAAAATTTATTTCTATGTTGTTTTACTTGTTATTTTCCGTGTTGCTCCCTGGGCGCCTGTCCTTTTCATCCCCGCCACGTCCAGCGTGGATCCCTCCACGGACCAGTTTCACGTGCAGCCTGACTTCGCTTGGGCCGTTCGCCATGTCGGTGTTGTTCTGAGTAGGGTGTTGTCATCAACCTGTGTTTTTTCTTCACTCATATTTTTTCAGAGGAATAACCTAATAATTTACTCAAGTTCTCAAAAAGCTGATATTACCCTGGGCAAAGCACCAAGAAAAATTAGGCCAGATGGTATGGAATTTCACTGTTAAAAAAAAAAAAAAACTTTTATTTTAATATGGTCCTAACTTTTGCACACTTTTTCTTGAATTGCTGGTGAATTCTAGCAATGTAATTACTTGGTTTAAAATTTTACATTAACTGTTTTCAAACGCAAGATTTTTTTTTCCTTTCTGGAAGGCATTATTTTATAAATAACTCTCAAATTGACCAGAATAAGTCACTGAAGTTTGATTTGTTGAATTCATAATGATTTTTTTTTCTGGCAGAGGTTTACATAGAAAATAATTGTCAAAGCAGGTAGCTTCATTTCTGGTATTTAAATATATGTTAAATAAGATACCTATTATATTTTATATCTATATTATCTCTATTCTAGAGCTTTGTTTCAGCTTAAACAACAAGTAGTATAAGATGCTGCTATAACTTTTCTTAATTTTCTCTTTCAACATATTTTTATGTTGGGAGTCCAAATATTCCATTTTTAACCCATCTCCCTAATTTATTATGGTGGTTAAAACCACAGAATAGTAATGCCAGAACAACACGAGTCCCCTCTTGGGCTTCCCTAATTAGAAAAATTCTACCCGTCTTATCCTCTCTTGGCTTTCCTGAGGATATGGGAGAAATCTGTCCTGTGCCCTTCCCTTTCTGTTCTCCAAGCAGGACTTGAAGTTTGAGTAATTCACACACCCAAAGGATATAGTTTAGGTAAAGTAAAATTCAATTAGAATAAGACTGATTGCTACAGTCAAGAGTTAATAAATCTTTAGAATGATTGTTTTTTGGAAAGAGCTGATGAGTGTCTCACAGCCCCCCACCCACCCCACCTTCGCACGATACTGACTCGTGACACCTCCCACCACTGAGGCTACTCAGCTGTGACATTCCTCCCATCAGGTGTGGAACAAAGGGCTGGGCCACTGGTTTATATCCATAGGCAGTCTGCACTTCCCACGTGCATGCCCAGGCGCAGTGCAGAGAGTGGCTGTGTTAGGAGGCAGCTGAGCTCCCTGTGTTCCACTCTTCCTAGAGCCAGTGAGTGGTCCAGGATGGGAGGCAGCACAGACTTGGGGGAAACGTTGGTGATGGTGGTGCCTGTAGCACCCCGTTGAGCCTTTTACTCTCTCCCACCACCTGTCAGCCTAAGGTAGTAGTAGTAGCAGTTGGTATTTGGAGAGGTCCTCCTAGAGGACGGCGTCAGTGTTCCCAGTTTTTCCTGGAAGGTTTTTCTGGCTGTTTCCTGCCTCAGTCACATCAGTCATTCTCCAAGACCACATTCCCCTGTTATCCTAAGCGTGCTCTCCCCTCCAAACACAAGCACAGGGCTCCTTCTTATTTATAGCAGATAGTATTTGTTGTGTATCTGTCACACACCAGCATTCCTCCCAGACCGTGGCCCCAATGTCTGGAATTTAGAATTCACAGTTTTGTTAAATGAGTAAGTCAGGGAGGGAGGGAGGGAGGAACAGAATCTCCCAAAGGAAAATGATGAATATCATTGCAATGGCTCACAAACAGATTCCATTTGCTGTAAATCACAGACATGATGTATTGGTCTTTTTATGCCAGGTTTCCAGGGATCGTCTTTGCAGAGCCCAGTTTTCCTTATCCATTTCTCTGCCCTTGTGACCAGGCCGGGTGAACATGATGTGGTCGGGGTCACCGGGATACTTGTTAGTTGCAGCCGTCATGTTTAGGTAATAGCTCTCCGTTGTGGAGGAAGAGGAGCGTCATGACAAATGGCCACAGAAATGAAGATGTGATGTTAACTGTGATAAATACTAGGGTTTTTGGAAAGCTTGCTATAGGGTAAACAACCTAATTTTGGATCAGGAAAGGCTTTCCTGAGGAAGTAACATTTGAACTGAGAGTTGGAGGATGAATAGGAAATCATCCCAAGGAGAGGAATGGTGAGGGTTCCAAACAGAGGAAATGGAAGAGTGTGGCTTGTTAGAGTCCCAGAAAGGATGAGGAAGGCCACAGTGGCTAGAGAGTGGGCAGAAGGAGCCAGGCAGGAGAGGCAGCAGGAGCCGGATCACCCTGTGCCTTCTCAGCCACCTTCAAGATCCCATCAGGTAGGAAGCCAGAAGCATTTGAGCAGAGAGTGGTGTGATCAGATTGGCAGTTTAAATGCACCACTGTGGCTGCGGTGGGGAATGGATGGGGCGAGGTGGGAGGAGGAGGAGAAGCAGGAATGGGTGGGAGGCTATTGCAGGGGTCCACATGAGAGAGTCTTGGTGGTGCCCTCGCTGCCATGGGAAGTGTCAGGGGATACCCTGGTTTTAGAGGGAGGGGGGAAATCATAAATTCATTTTTATACATGCTAAGTTTGAAGTGCCTTTGAGACTTTCAGGTAAACATGGAAAACACAGAATAATGAATGCGGATCTGGAGGTCAGAGCAGAGATCTGAGCTGCAGGTCAACATTTTGGATTAATTAGCTTGTCATTGCTAATAAAACCATAGAAATGGGTACATTTCCCTGGACAGAGACTAGAGACTGAGAAACAATGAGAGCCTAAATTCTGACATTTTGAGACCAACGGAAGGCAGATCCACTGGCAAACAGGAGTGAGAGGGAGTGACCAGAAAAGCTGAGGGAGGGACAGTGATGATGATGGTGAGAAGTCACAGAATCCACAGTGAGAGTTTCAAGCTCAGCGGTGTTCCGAGTTTCTGAGAGGACAAGAAAGATGAGGATCTAAAACCACCCAATGGATTAGGCAACAGAAACTTCATGGGTGACCTTTCTGAGTGCTGTTTCTTTGGAGTGAGGGGCAGAGTCCATACTAGAGAAAACAGAAGATGCAGTCAGAGCGTTTAGAGACCTCCTGCGAGGAAGGGCCGTGATTTCCAGTCAGCTCCCTTCTCAATTGCAGTATATCCCCTGTACAATAGCAGTGACCAAATCATGAAGAGCTGACATTCATTGAACGCTCATTACGGACAAGGGCACAATTCTAAGTTCCTTGCACGTGTTAACCCATATAACCCTCGCAGCTGCATCAGGAGGTAGGCACTGTTGATATCCCCATTTTACAGATGAGAACACCGAAGCGAGGAGAAGTTAAACACAACTTGCCGGAGGTTACACGGGTAGCAAGGGGTAGAGCTGGGATTTTAACAAAGACATCTCGCACCAGCAACCTCTCTCTCAACTACTGATCTGTCTTACGAAATGGAGAAGTCCCCCTGGCTCCTTAATGAAACCACTCAGGCATTTTTCTGTGAACGGGAGGTTTCCCATTTCCACAGGTTAATGATTTGGAAGTGCCAGATCGTGCATTTATGCACTTAAACTCACAGAGGTTTTATGGCCAGTGTTACCCAACCTCATCTTTAACTTCTTCTTATTTTTGCTGAGGTGACTGTTTTCCAGTCATTTGGATATTGCATTGTGTTCCAAAGCATAATTATTTTTTATTCTTACTCAGAGAGTTTTGATCCTGGGATCTAATAAATCTGGTGTTACTGCAAAATTCTCTTAACCGAGGGAGGAATTACGAGTGAGTTCTGTGAAGATGGGAGATAAAGGCTGGAAGCCCTCATGGCTGACATATGTTTGTAACAGGCAGTTTTCTAAGTTACACTGTGTCTCATCCTTAAAGGTTCCAGTGCTTAATACTTAGGTGCTTTTCCTAACATTATCCATTAACGTAGAACGGCATTAACATTTGTTCAGCAAATAAAATTCGTTTACAACTTAACGGGTGCAGGGCTAGAATCAAGGATGCACAAGCTTTATGCAAGAGGGATTTAGGCGGCATTTGTTGAGGGCATTGCTCGTAACACAGAGCACCTTTGTAATAAGAGACTGGCGTTTGAGATTGTGGTTTGGATTTAAGGAATGAATTTAGAGACAATTTCAGTGCAACATCTGAGTGGATTACCTTCTTGGCTTTCATCGTTAGTCACTAATTTAATTCCAATGTGCTATGAAATATTCATAAAGAATATTTACATAGAGTTGCGTTTCTGTTTATACGAAGGGAGTAAGTGGTACTTGTTTAAATTTCGGAGACCCAAACCAGTTTCCTGACGTTATAAATGAACAGACTTCAGGCAAAAAAAAAAAAGTAAACTTTTTTCCCTGGTTTTCCAGCAGCTAAGGAGTGTCATGGATAAGATGATTTCCAGTTGTGGTCCTGGGAGGTTTGTGAGTTGAGAGCACTGGCATGTGAAATGCTCATCATGATGGTGCCTCCCAAGTGCAGACCCCGGATGGTGGGACAAGAGAAGCTTTGTGTTCTGAAGTCTGCATGCTCCTCAACCCAAATGAAAACACGTTAGCTACTCTCTGTCTACTGGAAAATAGAGAACAAAGAGATGACTTGTTTTCAGTGACCTATTTGGGTCATTTGCAAAGCTGGACCTAGGTCAAATCCCCCCTGCTTCGGAGCAGAGGCTTTTTTCTAGCTCAGACTGTTTCCTTTATAAATTATTTCATTTATTTTCAACAGTAAAGATTTCATTAGTGACAAAATGAAGCCCACCAATGACCAAATCAATCCAGGTGTAATTACAGAGGAGCCCCATTAACATATCCCATTATTTGTTGTAGTAAAATAAAAGCAAAACAAAGGTAAACCTGACTGAGGCCTACAGAAATTCACTGAGCAAAACCTACAAAAAGTCTTAGCCAAGATAAACGAGTTCACTTGGTAGTATTTTGTTTTGTGTTTTCTTTTGTGTTTGGTCATCTGAACAGCTAGAGATGGAAATACCATACTTTTATGTCTTATTTTATATCTGTAGATACGTTTTTAATAGATACTATTATATTAGTCCTTTTGGCTGAAATCCAAAGCCCTGACTAAATAGCTCCACTGGTACCTGTCACAGGTGTCCTAGTGCCTGTGAGGTGTATACAACAGCCTGCGGCTATGTTGCAGGGCCGTTTGGCTACACTCATAGACTTTGCAGTGACTCTGGAGGTGTCCAGTTAGTGTGTTAGGTGTTCAGTTAGTGTATAACCAATGTGAGACAAGAGACCACTCTAATTCAGAATCTGTTCTGAGCCCAGAAGCTTTGGAGTGATGGCTAAAGATCCCAGAGGTCCAGAAGCTCCTCTTAAGAATGAATGGCCTTGCCTTTTGATATTTATCTGTCTCATTTTGATGCACACCATTAGAAATCACAAAGGCATGTGCAGAAACATGGATAGAAGACCAAGGGAATGTTAGCAGCCCAAGTACCTAAAAGTCTATGAGATTATAATTCTGCCCCAATAGTAAAGCATGGGTTCTGATACCTCAGTTAATATCTTTTCATGGGTATTTGTCAATATTTTACTGTGAAGGTTTCACAGTTTCTTGTACTTGAGAGGACTTCAACACTACATTAGAGGACTGAGGCATTACAAATATTTGATTTTTACGTTTTCTGTTGTTCTAGCCCTGCAAGGTACATTAACAGAACTAAGAAATGAGAGGCTAAAAATACCTGAAAAAGAAGTAGATGTTAAGTACCTTAGAACACCTGCCACATGCAGAAGGGACTGAGCAGATGGGATGAATGAATTAGAGGAAGAATACAGGGGAGAAAACAAATAGAGATGTGCTCCTTTCCATAGCAGTACTTCCTTGAGAGGTGGTTTGCAGAGTTCAGCCTCAGCAACACAAAACAGGAGGACAGAGGGGTAGGACTGAAGCTGAGAGACAGTAACCTCACTGGCCCCATCTGCGTGTCCATTGGACTACATGTTGTCATCTACATACTCCATCCACGTTTTTGTAGCATCTTTATAGTTTTTTCTTCTTTATATTTGAACATTTTTTTTAGAAAAAAAAGGGGCTTAATTAAACCTGAATCGTGTAGAACAAAAAGTGCAAATTTTTATCTTCATCCATGAATGAGGTTTATCATTGCAATGTGTTTGGGTTTTTTTTGTTTTTTGTTTTTTGTTTTGCTATAGAGAGTTGAAAATATTACTACATGTAAAATAATAGTATCTGATAATACTTTCAAATGTGTAAATTACCAACACACAGAACTTATTTTTAATCCTGGTTTCGCTTGAATGCTCTTCTCTGACAGTGAAATGCTAGTGTTTAGTACTAGCCACCTAACTTGCTGTATGTCCTCTGTTAACTTTATTTAAGAGAAGCAATGCAATTTATTTTTTCTTTCCTATTTCTGTACTTAATATAAGCATATATATTCACCAGACTTCGAAAACATACTAGAGATCAGAACTGGAAATTATTTATGTAGTAAAAGAGTTTTTAGAGTGCTAATTAGGAAGCATACAGCAAGTCCTTGAATAATGTCATTTCATTCAGTGTCATTTCATTGGAATGTTGAGGACAAAAATCAGTTCCCACTGGGGCCACTGTCTGTGTGGAGTCTGCATGTTCTTCCCACGTCTGCGTGGGTTTTCTCCAGACACTCTGGTTTCCTCCCACGTCCCAAAGCTGTGCACGTGGGGTGTGTTTATATGTGGTCGCAGTGTGATTGTGCATGTGTGTGAGTATCCCTGCAAGGGGACAGCGTCCTGGCCAGGGCTGGTGCCCGCCTGGTGCCCTGAGTGGCCAGGAGAGGCTCCAGCCACCCACAGCCCTGAACTGGAATAAACAAGTTGGCAAGTGAATGAAGGAATGAATACATAGTATTGTTAAATAAAAATGTATAAAGTCTACGATAACCATACAAACACACAACGATAAGCAATGTGGTAGAAAACTGTTCATTTTGAACTGCTTGGTGGGAGGAAGCACTCCTCACAATTTTCACTTTGCAAACATTTACTCCTTGATTGAACCCCCCACCACTACACCTGCTGTCACTCACGACTCACCAAAAATTG
>CAUYPO010018754.1:0-19855 GCA_963574435.1 Cheirogaleus major
TTGTTTTTCCATTCTTGAGATACTTCACTTAGTAGAATGGGTTCCAGCTGTATCCAGGAATATACAAGAGGTGCTATATCACCATTGTTTCTTAAAGCTGAATAGTACTCCATGGTATACATATACCACATTTTGTTAATCAGTCATGTATTGATGGGCACCTGGGTTGTTTCCACAACTTTACAAGTGTGAACTGTGCTGCTATAAACATTCGAGTGCAGGTGTTGGCGTGGATGGGGACAAATAGGAACACTCCTACACTGCTGGTGGAACTTGGTTCCTTTATACTCTTAGTGCTCAAGCCACACTAGCACCTTATTGCTCTTGGAATGTGCCAGGAGCCTCTTTCCTTAAATATTTGTATTTGTTCCCAATGTCTGGAATGATTTACAAATAGCCACACAGCTCACTCACACTTCCTTCTGATCTCAACTCCAAAGCCATTTTTAGTGGGCACTTCTGGGGCCACCTTGTCTAATACTGTAGTCTGTACAAACCCACCCCACATCTATTTCTTACTTTTCATTCTCACTGAATAGTTCTTTTTAGCACTTTTTGTTATCTTTTCTACTATACATTTTTCTTGTCTATCTTTGTCATTGTATGTCCTCCCACTAGAATGTGAGCTCCATGAGAGCAAGGATTTTGTTTTTGTTTTGTTCACTGCATTTATTGCTTAGAAACATGACCAGTACATAGTAAGAGCTCAGTAAATAAATTAATGATAATTCAAAATATGTTTTATTGTTAGTGATTTCTAACTTAAATGTTATGATGGTTGAGAATATTGGTCTAATATGTATTCTTTGAAATTTGTTTAGACTCAATTATGTAAATAATTTGATGAAAAATTTACATATTTTAGAGAGTAATCTTGGTGTGGGTAATAGTTTATAAATTAATATTGCTCAAATCTTTTCTCCTTATTTTTTTCACTTATTCTATCAAACAAAGTTACATGTATTCTGAAATCTTTCACTACATAAGAGATTTATTGGTTATACAATATGATTCATTCAGTTTTCATATTATGTTTGGAGACTATTTTAATTAAGTATACACAAGCATCAAATTGTTATATTTTTATTTTGAGATGACCTTTAGGGATTTTTTTTTTATTTATTTTTTATTTTGAAACACTCTAACCTGTTGCCCCAGCTAAAGTGCCGTGGTGTCAGCCTAGCTCACAGTAACCTCAAACTCCTGGGCTCAAGCGATCCTCCTGCCTCAGCCTCCCGAGTAGCTGGGACTACAGGCTTGTGCCACCATGCTCGGCTAATTTTTTCTATTTTTGGTAGAGATGGGTCTCTCTCTTGCTCAGGCTGGTCTCGAACTCCTGAGCTCAAACAATCCTCCCGCTTTGGCCTCCCAGAGTGCTAGCTAGGGATTTTTTTTAACATTAGAATTTATCCTGATTTCTGCAACTACACCAGAAGTTTTAGTCCATAATTTTGTAATAACATTTTCCATTCTTTTACTTTCATTTCTCAGTGTCTTTACCTTTATTTATAACATTTATAAATTGCATTTACTTGAATTTTGTTTTGGCGGTGGCTGTTTTTGTTGTTACTTTGTATTTATACTATCTGACAATCTTCATATTTTAATTGACTTGTTTATTTAATTAACATCTTTTGGCATTGGATCATTGATATATTTGGATGTATTTCTGTCATTTAATTTTTTTTTCTATTTTTCTCACTTTTTCTATGATTACTTTTCTTCCTTCCTTGCATCTAATTTTTAAAAAAGCTATTTACTTTTTGTTTAGGTATTTTTTGCTAGTTCATTTTCTTTACTTGTTGGAAGTTATGTATGCTAATTATATTTTCTTTTAATGGTTATCCTTAAACATTTGTGATAGAATAAATTAATTCTAAAAGTAGTCAGTATCACAATTTCTCACTCTAAAATCTAAGTCTGTCTGTCTCTCCTCCTCCTCCTCCTTCTCCTTCTTTTTCTGTTTGTGTATAATGTTTTTTGTGTGTTCTACAGTATGCATATTTTGCCAGTTTTTCCAGATCTGATTCCCTGGTTATTAATTCACTCTTCAGTTATGTCTAGCCATCTGTTTAAATTATCCATTGAGTTTCTAATTCTAAGTTACAGGTTTTACTTTTGTTTTATATTTCTTTTAAATCTGCTAATCATTTCTGGTAGCTTACTTTTGTGATTTCATTCTGTTATTTAACATGTTACAACTAGTTTTATTTTAACTCTGTAAGGGATTGCTATAGTACACAAAGAGCTGCTTCTTTACACTCATGCTCAGCCCTTGTGCCTTGTTTCCTTCTGTGTTTTGTGATCTTTGATTATGAATTTTTTTTTTATCTTACTCTGTGGAAATCTAAGGGCCTAAATTGGAGATGCTTTAAACTACAGAGGATTTATGTTTGCTTCTGCTATGATCCCAGAGATCCTGTTAACTACTCTAAGGCCCTTACTTCAAGGAGAGCCTGGTTTGGCCTGCACACTGATACACTCTCATAATAGCATTTGATCCCAGGGTTGGCATGGGCATTTGTACCCTGGACAAACAGCTTCCAGGTTAGCTTATACTTCATTCTTCCTGTTCAGATTTCAACTCAAGCTTTGTTGTTTGCTTGTATCCTTGGAGATTTCTCTTATTTCTTAAAACCCAGTAATGTATTTATATCCAAGATTTAGTTATTTTATGGGAGGAAGACTTTTCTGAGTGTCTAATGCACCACCTTGCTGAGAGCAGAAATGTTTCAAAATTTTAAAAATTCTATTAAATTTCAAATATTAATTTCTCAGTCAAAAGGATTACATGCCTTGATTTCACCACGTTATAGCAATGTAGCAAAATCGCACTTGCACTCCATGAATATATACAAATAAAAAATAAATTTAAAAAAGCATCTTACACAAAAAATAATAGTGAACTACTCCCTCTTATATTATCCTGGATGGAGCTGGAGCCCATTCTACTAAGTGAAATATCACAAGAATGGAAAAGCAAGCACCATATGTACTTACCATCAAACTGGTACTAATTGATCAACACTTACATGCACATATGGTAGTAACATTCACTGGGTGTTAGGCAGGGGGGAGGGAAGGAGAGGATGGGTATATTCACATCTAATGGGTGTGGTACACACTGTCTGAGGGATGGGGACCCTTGTATTAATAGCTCTGACTAAGGTGGGGCAAAGGCAATATATGCAACCCAAACATTTGTGCCCCCAAAATATTTTGAAATAAATAAATAAAACCAATTGACATTCCTAAAAAAATCTTCTTTAGACTTGGTGAGAATACACTGCTACCATTAGCATTTTAAATTTGCAACTACTAAATTAGCTCACATACCTATGACAAGAAATATATTAGATAAAATATATCATACCAATAACTAAAGTCATTCTCTAATCACAAATTATAAGATTAAAAAGACCCAAAATAGGTACAAGCTGCTTAATAGTAACTAACAACATGTAGCCAATCTATAAGGGGAAAAAAAATCAATTATTTCAATCATATACCTATGCCCTCCCCTCTCCCCCAATAGGTAGCATTCCATTAATTCTTTGTATTCCCTACGTTGGGTGTTTGATACCATGAACATTCAACTTATTTTGCTACAATAATAGTATCATCTTCAAAAAACAATGATTTAATATTTGCTTGGCTATTTCTACTCCATTCCCTTTCTGGATATTAATAGAATTTGCAAACACTAGAGTATGAGTATCATTATCAATTTGTATTAACATAAAACTCTTCCTCAAGCTGTCTATAATTATTTCATGCCTCATAAATCCAACTTGGTCTCTACATATTAATTTACCCATAATTCATTCAGGTCTTATTGCCAAGATCTTGGCATATATCTTTATAGAACATTTAGTTATTTAAATGGGCCTATAATTTTTAAGACGGTTTTCCCTCCCTTTTCTAAATTAGTAATAGGTATTTTGCTCATACTTGGGTAAAACTCACCTTGTACTGTGTGCTTACCATACAAGGTGGCCAGTTTCATCCTGAAATTTTAAAATGACTCATTGGATAGCTGCATTCACCTATTCTTTGCCCTTAGCAAGTTTTCAAATGTCATTCAGAGGAAAATTAATTTGTCTTCACAGGACGTTCTAATCAGTGGCATTGGGAATATATTTTCAAGCATTTCTTAGCTTTTAAAGTTAGCAAGAAATAAATCCACTGGAGTTATGATACCATTTTTCCCCTTTATATAAGACCAAAGGAAATGAGAAAATATTCTCTACCATCACAGCACTCTGAGTCTGCTTTCCCTGGGGCAAAACATACTTAGATATAGGACAGACACTAGGGTGAAACACTATGTTTGAGTGCTAAGGAAATTGTTCCTTAGAGAGCTGAAAAGTTAATGTGTCTCATTAAATCACTACCATGGAACAGTACCAGGTTTCATAGAAAGTCAGAAGTAGAAGAGGCTGGAGAAATCATCTAACACTACAAAATTATTTTATAGGTAAGAAACTGAATCCCTTGAAAGTCACATAATTCGGTGAAAGTCACACAACTAACTCATGAGAGATTCAAGATGAGACATTCGGTTTCTGATTCTTAGAAGGAGGTTTTACTCTATATACAATTGAGAAGGTATTAATTTTATTTTACCTTGATTAAACTTGATAATCTTTTAATGTAAAAATTCACTTATAAAATTAACATCTTTTAAATATGTTTTAGACGTGTGACACTTTTCTAGGAACTGGAGCTCAAGAAAAATTTCATAGGCACCATCATCAAAGGACTCAGTAGTCCAAAGGAAGCAGCAATCATGTGAATAATGATGGAGGACTATGTGGTGGGACAGTGAAAATAGATAAGAATAGCTGGGAGGAGCCACATCTGCAGGGGTTTTCATTCTATGTTGACTTTATCTTGAAGACAAAGAGATGACATGAAAGATTAGAAACGAACAAGCAATAAAATAAGTTCATTGCATTAGAAAGCTCAAGCTATGCCAACACTTTAAAAAGTGATTGGGTGGAAAGAAAGAGACTAGTCAGCAGGCTGGAGTGTAGAGGCCTGATCTTAGATCACTGCAACCTCAAATCCTGAGCTCAAGTGATCCTCCCATCTCAGCCTCCTGAGTAGCCAGACCTACAGGCCACCACGCCCAGATAATTATTATCAGTAGTAGCATTTTATTATTATTTTGTAAAGATAGGGTCTCACTATGTTGCCCAGGCTGGTCTTGAACTCATGGCCTCAAGTGATCCTCGAGCTTCAGCCTCCCAAAGTACTATTACTGCATACATACAAAGAATAATAGGGCTAGCCCAAAGTTATTACAAGGAGTACAAAGAGAATAGTTTTATAATTTTTTCCCCCTTTATAACTGACAAAAATTGTATATATTCAAGATGTGCATGATTTGATACACATATATACAGTGTAATGATTATCACAAATGAATTAACATATCCATCACCACCCACAGAAATTAGATAAGAGAGCAGATTTTAAGTGTCTTTACTATACGTACACAAGGAAAAATTAAGTAAGCAAAATTGATAGAATTTTGAGACTCAGGCAACTAAGTAACTAGTGTCATATACAAGGATAAAGGACACAATGGGAGGAACATATTTGGGAGTAGAGGGCTAAAACAATATTTTTGGATTTGTCAAATTTGAGCTCTCTGTTGAATATTCAGATAAATATTATATATGTGGTAATATGGAATCTAAGAAAGATTTGGTTTAATGATAGAGATTTAGGAACATAAGAATAAGTGGAAGTTGAATATATAGATATGAACTTATTCATATATAAATACAAATTTTTATAGGATTGAGTAGAGTTAAAGAAACGGTTGAACATGAAACTATGGAATGCCAATATTAAAGAAAAGGGTAGAGAAAGAAGCAAAGAGTGGCTAGAGAAGTAGGGAAAAAAATAAAAAGAAGATGGTACTGTCTCAGAAGACCATGACAGACTTAGGACAAAGAAAGCGCCCCACAAGGTCATGTCCTACAAAGGCGTTAAGTGAGATAGGAACTTATAAGCTTATCTTGGTATAGTAACACAATGGTCTTGTGTGACCTTAAAAAGTAGCAATTTTAGGTAAGTGGTGAGAGAAGAAGCCATTCTAGAGAATTGAAGTATTTGTGAATGGGAGTTTTAATGTGGAAAAAATGCACAAAATCTATTCTTTCAGAAGCTTCTCGATGAAGGAAAAAGAGAAAAATAGAAAACTATTATATTAAATAGAATGGGAAATATGAAAGTCAAAAATAATAAAAGACAGAAGATGAGAAATTCCATTACAATATTAAAGGAAAATGTTCAACAAATGTTTGAATTGGAAGACATTTTAAAGACTCACTCCAATCTGTTCATACATTTAATTAAGGTCAAAGATATTTAGATAAGTAAACACTGTTAATTAGTTACTGATTTAGGATCAGGACTGAGGTCTCCACAACAAAATATGGTATTTCTGTGTGCTCTACTCAGGTAAACACTTGGAAAACGTTTTTTTTTGTTTGTGTGTGAGTACTGTTAATAAACTTCTATTATTGAAGGGACACCAATATTTCTATCAAATGAGGAAGAAGAGTTTGAATCAATATATTTATTATACTGATGAGCAGATTTGGAAAATTATTCTTGGTAACTTACAGTGCCAATCAAGAGCTGTGTAGACTATTATACAAAGTAATTTTGGATGGGACAAGGAGATAGTCTAAACATCTTTTAAAACTGATTTTAAGGAACCTTAACTGCAATAATGTTACTGTTTTTGTTTTCTGTTTTCTGTCCCTTAAATTCCTATCACTGTGTGGTTATAGTTTTCTTTACTTAAATTACTTGGTATGATAAAAGATTTATTTTTCAAAGATATTCCTACAGAGTGGTAACTTTATTCATCTGTTTTTTTCTTTAAAGATTTTCCTATACTTTACTAGTTCTTCCCTGAAGATGATCTCTAAAAGGAATTAGTTTGAAAAGCATCAGGCAAGTAGGAACATAGATTTCCCTTTAAATGCTATTATTCTCTTATCAGTTTCAATATACATTTCTATCTAAATAAGAAACTTGGTGATGGGCTGTACATCATTCATGGTAAATAATTTGAAATGTCATGAAGTGTTGATAACTCTACAAAACAGGTAAAATGAATAGGAGGCCTGTTTCCTTCAATTCTGCAACCCAGCACCTAACTCCTGTTGTGACACTCAATACCTGTAACTGAATGAAAGAATGAAAAAATGTCCTAATTAAAAAGTGAAAATATATATATCAGAATGAGGGACATTTTTAGCTAGTAAATTTTGCAACAAATTTATAGAGTCTGTGTGTGGTTTCAGTGCATTATTTATCATTAACACGAAATTTTGTCTCAGTTTGCCCAGGACAGCCCTAGCTGTCCTTGTGTTCGACCTAGTAAGTGCCACCTTTCATTTTCAAAAATATCTCTTTTGATGGTAATTCATATAGTCACCATATTCATTAGCTATACTCTCTGGTGTACTCACTAATTAAATTCTTTTTTTCTATACTTTCTTGTATCTTTGGTAATAATGTGCAAGTTGAAAATAACTAGTAAGGAGAATTGGTCAGTTTCAACCTAAACAGTGTGTAAAAAAGTTAAAATTCTAAAGATGGGTATTCACAAAATGAAGTAAAAATTGGAACACTTATTTGTCTAAAAATATATTCTGTTGTTCTAATTATCTGAACAGCTCCAGAAAATGTTTTGATTGAGTTTTAAGTGTTGTATAAATGGATTTTTATTTTTTCTGTATTTCCTAAATAATTTCCTAAATAATCATTAAAAAAAACATATAAACTAAAAAAAAACACAGGTAAGGTAAGAGTAAATATTTTTATATATTATAAATTTTTACAGACTACATAGTCTAATATATGGCAAAATGAGCAGCACATTACAAAGCAGTATTGTTGATATGAGATGTGAGCATGTAACATGTTAAGAATGTAACATGTTATGTTAACATGTAAAGAAAGGATTAACATTCCAATCACCCTATTAACCTCTTCATGGGTCACATAATTATTTCATTATAATCTTCAACTATGGACTCTAGAGCACTAAGATTATTTAAATTTTGAATATGCTGTTTGGGGATATAGAAGAAATATGGCTTTTATACTCCAAATAAAATGAAGGTGCCAGAAAAGCAAATAACAGTTACGGTATTTGAGAAAGATCATATGGCATATCAGAATAATCAATCTTCTCCTTTATGACAACATAATACAAGAAGGATTATACTGTAGTTGTAATCTAATATTTATGTTAGAATTGAATAAAATCCTGTGATTTTTACAGTTTTAAAATAATACTTGAATTTTAAAATGTTTCAATCCAGTTCAAAACAAGTATTGAGGTTCTATGAGTGAGCAAGTGTTGGGATCAAAACAGAGATGTGTGCCCTACTGACACCTGCTATCAGGAAGCCATAGTGGTGTGAGGAAGAAAGATGCTAGCTACCCCTGTTACAGTGCTAGGTGTCCTATTATGGGATTTAAGGGAGGTGACAAAAATAATCCGACAAAATCAAAGGAGGAAACACGTTGTTCTCACTTTACATTAATCATGTAAAGTCCTTTTCCATTTGATCTGGCCTGTAAAGATGAGTTTCAGTGATTTTAATCAATAATTCTATATTGTACATACTGTGTTACAGGTACTGATTTAAATATTCCAGATAACATCATGAGATTGGTAAACCGTAATTCTTTTATTACAGATGAAGAAACTCAATCAAGGTCAAGGTAATCAGAATCAGCTATATTTTCATGAGCACCAAATTTAGTGCTCCCAGTTTTTTCTCTTATTGCTTCCAATTTTTTCCTGCTGTAAGTAATATAAATAATATTTTGATGAATATTTTATATATATATCTCCTTTTATACAAGTGTAACAATTTATATTGAATAAATACTTAGCAGAATTTCTGAGTGATAGGGTATTATAATTTTAAGTTTTACTGGAAACTGACAGAGATCTCTCCAAAAGGACTGTATCAGTTTGGAAACTTGCTCCAGTGTTTAAGAATGCATTTTCCTCTAATATCTCTTATACTACATTCTCACTAACACCTATTATTATTTACTTCTTTAATTTTTTGCCATTCTAGCAGGAAAAAAGCACATTATTTCTATATTTTGTAATGCTGATAAGTGAAGTTGAATATGTTTTCATTTGTTTAGTGGGCATTAAGATTCTCATTTTTTTGTGAATTTTCTATTAACATTATTGACACAGTTTTAATTGGATGGTTCTTTCTTGCTTATCCATATTGATTTGTAGTTATTTATCCATTCTAAATACTATTATGTGATATGTTTTATAAATGCCACACCTTTACTTGCATACTAACAATGTGGGATCAAAGTTCTTTATTTTTGTTTTTTCTTGTTTAGAGCTTTTTTTAGGTATTATTTATACAATGTAAAATTAAAATACAATGATTAGTGTAATCACCTTCCAAAATCAAGGTACAGAGCATTTCAAAACTTTCCACATGTCCCTTTCTAACCAATCTCTTCCTCTGGTAACCTCTGACTGATCTGTTTTTTATCTCCAGAATACCATAGCAATATAAATGGAATCATACTATGTAGCCTTTAGGGTTTATATAATAAATATCTCCATACAGTAAAACACTTCACAGATCTCTCTATATGTAAAATATATAATTATGATTATATTAGATATATATTATATATAGCTATATATAATGTACATTATACATATATACATTGCAAAGATAAAATTCAACTATATTTAAGGTATGCTTTCTACCTAATTTTCCAAAATAACAAAATATTATTATATATAAAAGAAAAGTATCACATGGATGTAAGTTTTTGTCTTCATGTGACTTACGTTCCACCAAGGATATGTTTACATGGGAGGGGGTTGCTGGAGGAGACAACAAAGAAATAAATAAGTAGAATAGATTGGATGTGGGATGATGATAATATTTAAATCAAAAGCTGTTGATTGGGACTGAATGTCCCAATAATTAGAACAGGTCCATCAATAAATCACAGAAAGCTGGAGACTTTCATTAGCAAGTCCAGAAGTAGAAAACATTTAATTGGCAAAAGACAGGAAAAATTAGCAAAAAGGTTCATGTATTTTGTTGCAAATGACAGGATTTCCTTTTTAAAAGGCTGAATAGTATTCCATTTTGTATATGTGTGTATGTATATATGTGTGCCACATTTTCTTTATTCATTCATACATCATGAATATATGTTAATTTTATATCTTGGTTATTACAAATACTACTGCAAAAACGTGGGAGTGCAGATATCTCTTCAACATACTGATTTCAAATCTTTTGAATATGCATCCAGAAGTGAGATTCCTGGATCAAATGGTAGTTCTATTTTTATTTTTTTGTTGAACTTCCATACTGTTTTCCATAATGGATGTACTATTTTACATTTCTACTAGCAGAGTGTAAGTGTTCCCTTTTCCCCACATCCTCACCAACACTTGTTATCTCTTGTTATTTTGAATCTAGCAAATGTTTAATCTTTCAAACTATTTGTTTTAACAGAGAATTCATTAACTTCATGGTTATATAAACAAGTTTATAGCTTAGCCATGGATTCCCAATATGATATGACTAACAATTTATCCAACCACATTATTTTATATAGATAGATAGATACATAAAGACAGAAAAGGAAGGTCGATAAAGTTTAAGTGAAGCTATTTTGGCTGATCCCAAACCCTAACCACTTTGAACAAGGAAGTCACCAGCAAGTCTCTGGTATGGACCCACCTGAAGATGGATGAATTACTAAGCCGGATGCCTTACAAACTGTTTACATTTTCTGTGCAACTGTGCAACACTTATGATTAACCTTTATGACCTGACCTCAAGACAACAATGGTGGTCATGTTCGGGGTTTTTGAATATTCAAAAATGTTAACATTGCCCCATAAGGTTTCCCCTCTCCCTTATTCAGGAAAGAACCCCTACTCTGTCTGTGGAGTAGGATCTGTTGTCTATCTCTCTTAATAAACTTTCTGTCACTAGTTGGCTTGTTCTCAAATTCATTCTCAAGAGATGCCAAGAATCCACTTGGCGAGTTCAGGGGACCTTCCTCCCTTCATTGTGACAGCCTTGCATAAGCACACAAATTTATCATATATTAATATATCATGATATATGTATGTGTGTATATATATATTATATATATATATATAGAAAGAGAGAGAGAGAGAGAGACCCACAAGTGCTGAATTGGTATTAATTAATCAACATTTATGTGAACATATGGTAGTAACATTCATCAGGTGTTAGACAGGTGGGAAGGGGGGTGCAGGGATGGGTATATTCACACCTAAGTGGGTGTGGTACGTACCGTCTGGGGGATGGACACACTTATAGCTCTGACTCAGGCAGGGCAAAGGCAATGTATGTACTGTAAACATTTGTACCTCTTTAATATTCTGAAATAAAAAATAAATAAAAAGTTTTACTCTCTTGTAGCAATTTGCAGTGTCATTTAATAAAACTACAACATAATAATTCATTTAAAAAGTGAGTAATCTGCTTTTTCTTCAATCTTCTTTCTCTTCTTTCTTCAATCTCTTTCTCTACAACCTCACCGTGTAGTAATAGTTTACTCTGTATCCACAGACCATCTCCCCTTAATGTAAAACTTTTTAAAAAACTATGTAAAAATAAATGCTATAATCATACCATCACTGTTACTAATTTGTAGCAAACTCTGTATTAAGTTATACCCAGTAATAATCTTTTAAAGGGTTTGCTCCATCATATGCAGCTCATTAAAAGGAGCCAAATACATCTAAGTGTGACTTTTGGCTAAGTTGCTAACAAAGAGGCAGTTTAGCATGAGTTAATTATGGTTATGATGTCTTTAAAAATAATAATACCTTTAGTGTTCCAACATCATTAAAATGCAAACAGTTTTGGAGATTGGTTTGAATTGTAATTACATCAAACTGATTAACTCAATTTTTAGCAGATCACAAATTCTTCCGGGAGGTTACGAAAACAGCTTCTTTCTGCCTTCCAGCTCTGTGCCTGCTACTTCCACACCTGTGTAAATGGGAGGAGACCTAGGTACAGTCGTGACCCACACTCCCCTCTCCCTTTCACACCCAGACAAAAAGGAATGACTGAGGTGACTGCAATACTTCCCCTATGAACTTTTCTAAAGAGCAAAGGAACAGAAATGACCTAATTTTCATTTTTGGTGATTCAGCCTATCATGTGTACAGACTCCAAGCTTATGCTTGTGAATCACAATAGTGGAAAGCTGAATACAGTTACTAAATGGAATAGATTCCTCCTGAAACCTAAATGCTTATGCATGTAGTAACAAACAACAAATGCTTACTGAAGGAACGCATAGCTGAAACAACATAATGCTGACTATGAAGTGTAAGGAGCCATGCAACACTTTAACCTAGTGCTCTTGTTTTAATATAAAAATAGGTTGCCTCAAAGAATCAAATCTAATATTCAAAATATTAAACTGAGTTTACAAAATGTCTTAAGAATGTTAGATTTCATTTTTAGGTTTCTCCTGGAAACTTTTTTTTTCATCTTTTTCAAGAACATCTTCTCCAGCAGTCTGACAAATCTTTGCCTACTATAACCCTGTTTTCTTTTGACTGTCATTCTTGCTAGTCTATATATTTCAGATATTCATAACCAAGAGTAATTTTGATGGATGTTGCTTTAAAAATAGGGGGTAATGTGATACGAGTTGTGCCTTTTGTATTTCTCTTCAGGATTGATACAAATAAAGCACAATGCTATGCATTTTTAGGACTTAGATGAAAGTTTACATCCTGTATTTTGGAAAATTAGAGCATTTCTACTCTGTAGAAGGTAGGAAGTGGGCATTTCTGACCTGAGAAGCACAGTGAAAGTTATATATCAAATTCATGAAAGGATGCTTCGGGGGAGTAATAGGTTCAGAAATGACGTGTCTGTCCCATATAACACTGGTGAGCTCTACTGATAGGACATGGCCGTTGAATCCCATCATTTTACTCAAAATCCACTTGCTATCAGATACATTTGCAAAAAAACCAGTATTATATCAATTGGTGAAGATGAATGGAATCTAGATAACATAAAGGGAAATTATAAATTAAGAAAGAAATCTGAGAACAAATGCTTTGGTATCTTGGTAGTGTCACAATCTTGGAGGACAACTTTCATTATACTCAAGCAGGATTATGAAAAATTAACAGGCCCTGGCCTACACTAGCTCTCAGAATTTGAGGAAGTAGCCCACTAATGATTACTAAAATGACATTTTCAACACCTTCAGCTTAGTTCTTTGCAATACAGAATCCTCATCTCTGTTACTTCTCACAGTATCACTGATGATACTGACTTTTTTTTTTAAGAAGAAAGATATTGTTATTTTAGTAAACAATAAAATCAGAATTACTGTGTTTATTTTTAGAGAGGCAAACTTTTACCTGTCATTCTCTATTTATAGCTCACCCTTCCTTCCTTCTTTCCTTCCTTTCATTGTTAGATTTCCCTTCCTCTCATTTTTAATAATAACTGCCAGTTTGCATCTTTTATATGCCAGATGATATTTTATATACTAAGTGGTTTAAAATGTCTTTGCCTGCACAGAACTTAAATCTAGTAAAGGAAGATTGATAATAAACAACTAAACAGATTTATAATCTTTCAGATGGTAAGTTCCATGGTAAAACCTAAAGCGGGGTAAAGAGAACAGGCAGTACTCTTGGCTGGAAGAAGGAAGATGCTATTTTATATACAACAGCTAAGAAAGGCTTTCATCACAACATGATACTTGAGCAGCGACCAGACAAATGGAAAATGATGAAACACATGGTTCTGCAGAGGAGGAATATCACAGGCAGAGGGAACAGGACGTGTGAAGGCCTTGAGGCAGAAGAATGCTTAGTTTATTCAACTTTCAAGCATAACAAGGGTTTGTGGGAAATATTAGAAGGAGAGAATTCAGAAAGATGGTAGTGTAGGTTTTTGAAAATACATAAGACTTTGAGATTTACTCAGAGTGATAGAAACCACTGGTTTTGAGCAGATGAGTGACAGAATCTGACTCATACTAGGAAACGATCCTTCTAGTCGATGAGTAGAGAGTATATATCACTGCCCCAAAAAGCAGCATAGAGCAATACAGAGAGAAAAGCTATTTCCTATTACAGAATCAGGGAAGAGAATTTTTAGTGTATAATTAAGGAAAAATCTAAAGCTTGTATTCCATAGAATATTATATTTTTCTTTCTCTATAAAAGAGAACCTTCCTGTATTAATAAAGGTAGAAATCTTGGATTTCCATTTAAGTCCTTGTGCCAGAGTGGAAATTTCAGGTGAACATCTGCCTTCCTGAATCCCTGATGAAGCTGCTCTGAGTTTAGCCCTGGATGTGTATTCCATGGTTCCTTGCACTCTTACCTGATCATTCCTTATCTTTCCTGTCCTGTTCATATACTTTTGCTACTATTGACAGGGAAAGAAGGACAGGCCGCTCACTGCCTCCCTGCCGCTCCCGCTCTGGGTCCCGCAGCAGCGCTCCAGGCCCCTGCACAGCCTTGCTGCTTGCGCGATCCTGATTGGATGTTATAGCTTGTTGCTGATTGGATGTTATAGCTTGTTGCAAATTGGATGTTAAAGTTTGTTGCTGATTGGACGCTTTTTGAGTCCTACTAAGGGTATAAAAACTGGAGGAGAACAAGCAAGCGGGGGTCAGAAGATCAGAAGTCGGCTGTGCCTGCTGGTGGAATAAAGGCTGTTCTCTGACTCTCCACGTGCAGCTTGGTTATTTCCCCAGTCAAGAACTGTTACAAGAGCTGTTAACACTTGTCGGAACATTATTGATTTTCTCCTTGCTGTCAGGGAACCTCTCTCGTCTAGATATGATTAGATGGCGGGTACGGTAGCCATGAGTAAAATCCAAGTCAATCGCAAAGACTTCATCACTGATATTTTTAAGCCTCTTAACTGATGCTAGCAAATACTTTCTTCCATAATTCTTATTAAGTGAGAAATATAAACACCTATTTGCTTAATCTACTAAATTCAAATATTGTTCTCTGTAAATAAGCATACTTAACTAAAACAAAAACTAATCTCCTTTATTTCCAATCATGAAAGGAATATTTATATACTTTCACTATGTATTAACCACCTTAAGTATTTGATTGCTGAAAGGATTCACAAGACTCAAAGATTTGTAGGGATTTTGTTTATTTCTTTTCTTTTGGTTTTGGTTTTTGTTTTATTTTTTCATTTTTTTCCACTCATTGAAAAGACATATCACAGCAAAGGACACTGTACAGCAATAGCATATTATCCATTAAAAGGGGTCCTGAGATCTTTACCTCTACTACTGAATCACATGGTACATTTGTCTTCAAGTCTCAAGATACTACCTGCATACATTGAAAATACCTTGGTACCAGGAAGCCCTGAAATGTCCTGTGGAAGTCTCTTATAATGACCTGGTGAGGCGGCAAATTCTAGCCTTAATTGTTGAATGCTCTACACCAACGCTACCAATCATGTTCCAGCCAAACCAAATGCTGACAACAAAATATATTCTGCCTGAAAACAATTCACAGACTCATGGTTTCAGAACATCATTTATCTTTAGTTAATATATTCCATAGCATTCATCAGTAGCTCTGGAGATAAACATGCAATCTTTCCAAATCAGCTGAGATTAAGCCACGCTATATACACCATCAACTATGATATTTGCTCCATATTTTGGTAGAAATTTTTCATCAAATTAAGGAAGCCCTTATCTACTTCTATTTTTTTATTTTCTATGAGATTTTGTTATTAGTGCAAAATCCAATCATATGATTTTCTATAGTTTTTGAGAGATCTTATGTTACTTTTCCTTTAAACTGATATTATAGTGAATCATATTGATACTAACTACAATAATATTTTAAAGTTGAATTATCTGCTCTCCTAGGATAACCCCTAGTTTGCCAAAATAATTATTTTTATGCATAATATATAATTTTTAAAATAATTATCAACTTTGCATCTCTAAGTATTAATATATAATTTTTAACTGACCTTGTTCAGTTTGGGAATCAAAATTATACTAAATGCATAAATGAGTTGTGAGAATTCCTTTATATATTTTTAAACAAGCCTAAAGATTTTCATAAATTTTATCTTCCTTCCACACAAAATGAGATTAGTGTTCCTTACTCATCTTTCTTCAATTATTATTATCTATTTATTTATTTATTTATATTTTTTATTTTAAGAAATTATGGGGGGACAAACATTTTGGTGACTTTGCCACATCCAAACCATAATTTGAGACGTGCCCTTCCCCCCTACAATGCTCACTGTGCCCATTAGTTATGAGTTTACCCACCCCCATACCCCCTACCCACAAAGAATATTCCTACTGTGTGAGCACCTTAGTGTTGATCACTCAGTGCCAGTATTATTATCTAAAGCTTTAGTTTCTCATTTTTAACAGAAAATATTAGATTTTATGTATAGAAAAATCTGTAAGGAGAAAATAAAGTAATAACGTAATAAGCGATGCTATAATTATTTGACTGAATTTATGATCTTCATAAAAAATACCTTTTTAAAAAATTAAATTCTCATACTTATGCTTTATAGGGAATAAAGTTAGCCCTGGTAAATCCACGGTTTAAGCTTAAGAAGATGCCTCTGTAGCATTAGTTCATTTTTCTTTTCAAATTTAATAAAATGTTTAAAATTTATATAATAAGGGTCAATATAGTTTAAGCAGGATGAGGGAATATTTGGCAGCCTGGTGCCCCAACTTTTTAGTCTAAAGTCTAAGATATATTTGATTATTTCAATAAATTCAATATATAAATATTATTTCAATAAATATAAAAAAGCCACTTATTTGTATATAATCAATTTTCAATAAGAGATATTGTAGGAAATATTTACAAAGAAGTTAACCTAAATTTGTGCCACCACTCCAGCAGTGAAAAGTCAATGTTTCCTTTTTTATTGGCTGTATAATAGTTATAACTATGTTTTCAAAGTCCACACTAAAAGAAAAATGGTGAATAAATCAATTAAGCTCAGTCTGTGTCCTCATAATTCATCAAATTAAATGTCATAATTTCCTGCACCAGACTTCACAGAAAATGGAACCTAATTTCATCAGAAACATTTACAGATCCATCTAGCAAATTCATTTAATAGTGAAGACTGGATTATACCTCAACAATTGGCATTGGAGTAATGTTAATTTTGAGATCACTAAACAAATGAAAACATTTACGAGTAACAAGTATTGACTTGCTGTCAGGTAGCAATCACAGAATTGGCTGATACACAATATACTAAGTGGTTGTAGAAACACTCTGCTATTACCCTTTCATGGTGATGTGAGAAAGTAATAACAAGCTAAAATCATGTTTTTACCTGGCAAACCAACACCTCATTTATCCAGTAGTCATTCATCCTAATTTCTAGTTACTCAAAATGTAGTTTTCTAAACCACAAAATCCTGACTTGTTACTTAAATGGGATAAATTATTTAATCTGTCTCTCAGATTCCTCAACTATAAAATGCAGGTATTGATAGTACCTCTTCATAGGTTATTTATGAGGAACAAATAAGATAATATATACAAGGTGCTGAGACCAGTGTCTGACACATAGCAAGAGTTATATAAGTACTACCTATTATTATTTACTGCATTATATAATATGGACTAGATTATTTGGGGGCAGTAAAATTACTTGTTCAGACATTTTATGAGAAATATGATGGGTAGCTATTTTGGCTAGGTATCATTTCCTAGAAATTATATAAGAAGAAAGATTTGTGAAGGTCACAGACCTGAAGCAGAGACCTCTGAAAAGAATTTTAAGAAACAATTACAAACATGATTGATAATGATCCAAAAATATCCATAAATACCATAAATGGGAATGTTATAAATAAATCAATTAAAAGTCATCCATTAAAAGATAACTTTTAGAATGGATAGTAAAACAAAACCAACTATTTGCCATTTAAAATTAACCAGTTCAAATGCAAATATTCTGATAGGATAAATGTAAAGGAAGGGAGGATATACAATGCTAGTACTAACCAAAAGAAAGCTGGAGGAGCAACATGAATGTCAGACAAAACAGACTTCAGAATAAAGAAAATTGTCAATGATAAAGAGGGCATTACATAATGATAAAGGGGTCAATTCCCAAAGAAGGCATAATAATCCTAAAGGGTTACATACCTAACACCAGAGCATTAAATTACATGATGCAAAACTTGATAGAACTGAAATAAGGAATGGGCAAATCCACTATTATAATTGGATATTAAAACACCCTCGCTGTCATAATTTATGGGTCAAGTAGGCAGAAAATCAGTAATGACAGAGAGGACCGGAACAATACTATCAATCATCTTGGTCCAATAGACAATTATAGAATGTTCTCTACCATAACAGATGAATACTCATTCTTCTCAAGGTTACTTGGAACATGCACTAAGATAAACCACATACTATGCCATAACACATACCTTAACAAATTTAAAGAAATAGAAATCATAAAGTATATTCTCAGAAAGCAGTGGAATTAAACTAGAAATTAAACAGAAACTAAGCTGGAAAATCACTAAATATTTGGAATTAAATGAAATCTGGGTCAAATAAAATGTCTTAAAATGAATTAAAACATATTTTGGACCAAATTAAAATTTAAAAAACTTATAAAATTGACCATCATGCTGTTAAAACAGTACACTCCCTAAGGAAAATGAATAATAGTTAATGCACATAATAGTAAAAAAGTTCTAAAATCAGTAACTTTGACAAAGCAGACAAAAACATACACTGGGGAAAAGAATTCTTAGTCAATAAATGGTGCTGGGAAAATTGGATAGTCACATGTAGAAGACTGAAAAAGGATCCACACCTCTCACCTCTCACAAAAATCAACTCACGGTGGATAACAGGCTTAAACCTAAGGCATGAAACTATAAGAATTCTAGAAGAAAATGTTGGAAAAATTCTTATAGATATTGGCCTAGGCAAAGAATTTATGAAGAAGACCTGAAAGGCAAGTACAGCAACAACAAAAATAAATAAATGGGACCTGATCAAACTAAAAAGCTTCTGTACACCCAAGGAAACTATCACAAAAGCAAACAGACAACCTACAGAATGGGAGAAAATATTCACATGCTACACATCTGATAAAGGACTAGATAACTAGAATCTATAGCAAGAAAAAAAAAATCAAACAACCCCATTAAAAAGTGGACAAAGAACATGAACAGAAACTTTTCCAAAGAAGACAGACTAATGGCCAACAAACATATGAAAAAATGCTCAACATCTCTAATCATCAGGGCAGCGCAAATCAAAACCACAATGAGATATCACTTAACTCCAGTGAGAATGGCTTTTATCAAAACGTCCCACAACAATAAATGTTTGCGTGGATGCAGAAACACTGCTGGTGGGACTGCAAACTAATACAACCTCTATGGAAATTAACATGGAGATACCTCAAAGAGCTAAAGCAGAACTTCCCTTTTGATCCAGCAATCCCATTACTGGGCATCTACCCAAAGGAACAAAAGACATTCTATTAAAAGGACATGTGCACTGGAATGTTTATAGCAGCACAATTCATAACTGCAAAGATGTAGAAACAACCCAAGTGCCCAACCCAGAAACAAGGATTATACTTAGCACCCAGATCTTGGTTTCTAATATTGTTGCTCAAAAAAGAAACCATAGCTCCTTGAAGAAATAGATGATTCTAAAACTAGAAAGGAAATACAGAAGATAATCCTAGAGCATCTTGCATTGCCAAAA
>CAUYPO010018756.1:0-22395 GCA_963574435.1 Cheirogaleus major
ATCATTCTTAGTGACTAACTGGATTGCTAAAGCTAAGAAGCCCTTTACTATTGGTGAAGAGTTGATCCTACCTGCTGCTAAGGACATTTGCTGTGAACTTTTATGAGAGGCTGCAGTTCAGAAGGTGGCACATGTTCATTCCTCTTTCAGCTAGCACCATAACTAGACAAATTGATGAAATTGAGGATATTGAGGCACAGTTGTTAGAGAGGATTAATGAGTCACCATGGCATGTAATCCAGGTTGATGAATCTACCGATGTTGACAACAAGGCAACAATGCTTGTTTTTGCACAATACATTTTTCAGGAGGATGTGCATAAGGATGTGTTATGTGCACTTTTGTTGCCAACCAACACCATAGTTGCAGAACTACTCTAATCTTTGAATGATTACATATCAGGAAAACTGAATTGGTCATTTTGTGTCAGTATATGCACAAATGGAGTGGCTGCCATGAGTGGACAGCTTTCTGGTTTTACTACTTGGGTCAAAGAGGATGCTTCTCAATGTGAGTCTCCACACTGTGTCATCCATAGAGAAATGCTGGATAGCCAAAAGATGCCACCTGAATTGAACAACAGTTTGTAGGATGTGATTAAAATTATCAACCACATTAAAGTACATACCCTTAACTCATGTCTGTTTGCACAGCACTGTGAGGAGATGGACACAAAGCACACACGTCTTCTCTTGTACACAGAAGTGAAATTGCTTTCTAAAGGTAGATCATTGGCCAGAGTTTTTGAGTTACGAGAGCCACTCCAGAGATTTCTTTTAGAAAAATAGTCACCACTGGCACAACATTTCAATGACACAGAATGGGTCACAAAACTTACTTGTGTGACATATTCAGCCTGCTCGACTAACTCAATCTGTCACTTCAGGGGAGAATGACAACTGTGTTCCAGTCTGCAGATATAGTGACTGCACTCAAAGCCAAACTGGAATTATGGGGTGATGAGTGAACATTGGGATTTTTGACATGTTTCAAACATTAGCAGATATTTTGAAAGAGACTGAGCCAGGGCCTTCTTTCTCCTAGCTGGTGCATGGTCACCCATCTCAGCTTTCAAAAGAGTTTGAGCATTACTTCCCAGCCACAAAAGACCCCCAAACTGGAAAAGAATGGATCTTCAACCCATTTGTGAAGAAGCCAGGTGAACCAACTTTGTGCTAGAAGAGGATCAACTCCTTGAGATCACAAATGATGGTGGCCTTACAAGTATGTTTAAGACAACTTCAGATCTCTATATGTTCTGGATTAAAGTCAAAGCAAAATATCCTGAGATTGCCACAAAAGTACTAAAAAACCTGCTTCTATTTCCAACATCCTGTCTTTGTGAAGCAGGGTTTTCTGCAGTGACAGCAACTAAAATGAGATTACAGAGTAGAATGGATGTAATCAACACATTTCAGGTGTCACTGTCTCTCATCACCCCCAGATGGGACCATCTGGTTGCAGGAAAACAAGCTCAGGGCTCCCGCTGATTCTGCATTATGGTGAATTATATAATTATTTCATTACATATTACAGGGTAATAATAATAGAAATAAAATGCACAATACATGTAATTTGTTTGAATCATCCTGAAACCATCCCCCTGCCCCAGTCCATGGAAAATTTTTCTGAAATTTGTTCCTTGTGCCAAAAAGGTTGGGGACTGCTGTTCTGTAGCAATGTAGGATGACTATGGTTAATGATAATATTAGGTTATTAAGTATGGAATGTCCAATTTCCTCAAATACTAAGTTTGACAGTTGGTATCTCTGACATTTCACTTTGACACTTCTTGTTTTTTTTTTTTATTTTTATTGTGAAGGTATGTCCACATTCCATCAAATGCATGTTTTGGCTTGTGATTGTCTTTCAAATTTTTTTCAAGGGATTTTTGTGCAACCATGAATAGGTCAAAAATACGTGATATTTTTTAATATGAGTTCCGTTGTGGAACCAGTGCAACACAGACAGCTTGAAATACCAATGAAGTGTTTGGGAAGTATGTGGCTAATGAACAGTATGTCAATGGTTTGAGAAGTTCCATTCTGGTGATTTTAATCTTGCAAATGAGAATGTGCCATGTGGGTGACCTGAGACCAAGGTGAATAATGATGAGCTGAAAGCTGTAGTGGGAATGACTCCATTTCAACTCACGCATGAATTAGCAGCAAGGTTTGGCATTACTATTCAAACAGTGTTGGACCATTTGAAACAAATTGGTAAGGTAAAAAAAAAAGATACATGGTACCACATGAATTAAATGAGCATCAGAAGAGAAATCATCTCAAAGCTTGCCTTTCTTTGCTGTCACAACATAAAGGTAAACCATTTCTATACCATATTGTTATGTGTGATGAAAAATGGATTCTTTTTGACAATCACAAGTGTTTGGCACAGTGGTTGGATAAAGATGAAGTGCTGAAACAGTCCAAAACTGAATATTCATCAAAAAAAGCTAATGGTGTCTGTTTGGTGGTCCACTACAGCTTCATGAAACCTAGTCACTTGATTACAGTAGATGTCTACTGCAACCAATTGGACGAAATGATGAGGATGCTTGCAATTAAGTAGCCAAGATTGGTCAGTAGAGACAGGCCAATCTTCTTGCACGACCACATGTTGCAAAAAACAACTCTGCTCAAACTATAGAAACTGGACTTGGAAACTCTCTATCATCCCCTCTGTTCACTACACCTTGCACCAACTGACTACCACTTCTTCCAGGTGTTGGACACTTCTTGCAAGGAAAAATATTCAGTTCTTAACAAGCTGTGGAAAACGCCTTTCATGATTTCATTAACACTCATTGTCCAGGCTTCTTCACTGCAGACATAAGCAAGTTACTGTTAAGATGGCAAAACTGTGTCAATAGTTTAGGCACATACTTTGATTAATTGTACTGCTTCTTGTTTGAAATATAATAAACTACACTTTTGGCCGGGTGCAGTAGCTCACGCCTGTAATCCTAGCACTCTGGGAGGCCGAGGTGGGCAGATCCTTTGAGCTCAGGAGTTCGAGACCAACCTGAGACCCCATCTCTACTAAAAATAGAAAGAAATTAGCTGTACAACTAAAAATATATAGAAAAAATTAGCCGGGCATGGTGGCGCATGCCTGTAGTCCCAGCTACTTGGGAGGCTGAGGCAGTAGGATTGCTTGAGTCCAGGAGTTTGAGGTTGCTGTGAGCTAGGCTGACATCATGGCACTCTAACTCTAGCCAGCAACAGAGTGAGACTCTGTCTCAAAAAATCAATCAGTCAATAAATAAACAAACAAACAAACTACACTTTTGATTTAAAATCAGATATTTCATATTTAATGACCTTATGTGTAGTTTCAGGTAGCTAGAAGGAGATTATCGAACGTTCCCAACACAAAGAAATGATAAATATTTGAGGTAATGGTTATACTAATTACCCTGATCTGATCACTGTACATTATATGTATTACAATATCACCGTGTATCCCATAAATATGTACAATTATTGTGTCAATTAAAAATTTTTTTAAAGATTATGTTGATAAAAATTTCCCTAGGCTTAACACTTGAATCTAAGGTTGAAAGAACTGAAATGAGCTTTAAGTCTTTTAAAAATTAGTTTTTAATTTTAAGAATTCGAAATAAAGAAATAATGCCATAAATGTATGCATAGAAGAAAACAGGTTGCCTACAAAGGATGACAAATAAGGCTATTTTAATGCCAGAACTGAAATGTTAGGACCAAGAATTCTACCTCTAGCCAAGATGTTATTTGTGTGAATGCACAAGAAATATACTCTCAGACATACAGTAACTGAGAAAGTGTACCACCATTACCCTTTCTGTAATTTTTATGATTTGTTCACCTGCCAATTAAGTTAATCTAAATAAAGAGCTCAACAGGTGGAAAGCACCAATGTTGAATGTTTAATCTAGTTCAGTAAAAGAATTAACTCTAAGCAGTGGTTGTAAATGTGGTTATTAAAAATAACATAGCTTATTTAGAGAATTTGTCTGAAATGAAACCCCTGCTTATGAATACAAAAAAATAGGAAAGAAATAGGTCACGGAATCAATAGGTATTTCAGATTTTTTGTATCGATAAAATACATGGTTTCCAGTGTGATTTTTAAAATTTAAAGAGAACCACTTATACATAGCACTTTTCATTCTATGAAGTTTGAGTCACTTGAAGAAAAAACCTAAAGAATTGGTCCATATAACAAAAGATGGAAAGGAAAGCGAAATAAGGTATAAAAAAATACACACTTTGTCCTATGAATAAATATACATATTAATAGTTGGACTTAGCCATTAAAAGACAAAGACCAATTAGGACAAATTGTTTGAACCATTGTTTGATCTTAATTCTAATATTTTCCTTAACATTAAAAATGATGATATATTGACTCTGAAAAGATTGATTCAGGCTATTCAAGATATTGTGTATTTTGCTGAGATATGCTGCCAAAGCTACTGGAAATTGTAGCGAAGAACTTCCCTACATTACTATTGTGTTTAAAGAAATGTTTTTATCTCATTTTTCATTTCATAAACTTTTATATATCCCAGCATACTTCATTATGGAAGAGTAGTCTTATATTGCTTACCCATTTCTTTGCATGGATATATATATATCAAAAGATATATATGTTTCACATTTGAAATGGGTTGGTTTTAATGTGTTGTGGGATTAAAAAAGCGGTATGTGGGCTGAGCACAGTGGCTCACACCTAATAATCCTAGAACTCCGTGAGGCCGAGGCAGGAGAATCATTTGAGCCCAGGAGTTCTAGACCAGCAAGAGCAGGGCCCCATCTCTACTAGAAATGGAGAAAATTAGCTGAGCACAGTAGCATGTGCCTGAAGTCCCAGCTACCTAGGAGATTGAGGCAGAAGGAATGCTTAAACCCAGGACTTTGAGATTGCAGTGAGCTGTGATGATACCATTGCACCGTACCCTGGGAGACAGACTCAAAAAAAATAATATGTGAAATGTATCTTGTTAGGGTGGGAGCTCATAACACAGGTTGAGAAAGAATTCTCGACACAAAGAATAGTTTTAAAGAAAGTTTATTTTAACTTTCCAAAGGGAGGGAAGGATTCAGCACAAGATAAAGAAAGGAGAAGTGCTGGCAGGGAGGATAAGGGGTTTGAGATTTGTATTAGGGGATAAAGGGGGAAAAAAGTGATCGTTGCCAGCTGATATCAGAAAACAGCTGTGAAATGGCTGCATCTGTTTTTCCTTGTTTTTTGTCTTCTGTGTGAGGCTGGCTTAGCAGGGTCCTTGGAATGTTGTCTGGTGGGAACTGGGGAAGCATCACACTCCTTCTATCTACTCAGTTCTTTTCAAGTGCTATGAAAACAAATGTTTACAGGCCACAGGTGGTTAATCTTAGAGACAGTGAGTTGAGCCACAGGTGGTTAATCAAACAAGGAGCTGTTCTGTGATCATTCTCTTCAAAGGGGCAATTATGTGCTGAGTTTTCTCTTTTATTTTCTGTTAGTATTTTTTTCTGTTTATTTTTTCTCTCTGTTATATAGTTTATTAGCAAGGCTGTCCTATAATATCTCAGTTAAGCTGTTTTAAAAAAGATGTATAGGCCAAGGTTTTGATATGATTGTATTCATAATTTTTGCTCTTTTAATAATGAAGAACAGGAGGCATATTGTTCACTAACAGCTGTTGCCCGTGATTAAATCTTTGTGTAGATGTTATTCAGGTATAATCTGTTTTATTCATGATGCACGGATATTATTGATTCTAGTATACCTTTTTAAAAAGTCTACCTCATGGCTCAAAAACAATTAACTGAATAGGAAAATTTTTTCTCATGAGTTTTCAGTGATAAATAGATCAAATTTTATTGTGTATCTCTTCCTCTTATTGTAGTGATTCAGATTCCACATATCACCATTTTTTTCCAACTCTAAAGTGAAATATGTCTGTTAGCTTATGCACGATAGCAATTGCTCTCTCACATGGTATCCTCCAGTTCATTTGGTAAAAGTGTTTTGCCAGTAGCTTGTTCTGGTTTCTTTTGTTTGTGAATGTGATATTTGTTATTAACTTTGTGGCTGATACATAAGTCTGTTGGCAATAGTTTGACTTGTACTGATTTCCTATTAAGGAGTACAAATTCAAGTAAGTTCTGCGGGTTTTTGGCTCTTTAGCAACAAAATTCATCACTTTTGTTCTGGAAAGCATTACATTAGTACTTGTTCTGGAAAGACTCATACAGGTCACTGGGCATTGTTTGAAAGTGAAACAAAAATTGTGATGTCTTCAGGCCTCTGGTACAATCAGGTTCCCTACATAGCAGGTGGCTAGGAGCAAATAGATTGATGACTCAATACATGAAAATTTTAAATATTCATTGTCTTTATTTTCTGTTTATAATTTTCCTTTTCTGCTGCTTATGTGGCATCACTTTTGTCCTAACACATATACAGGTTTATTAATATATTCTATATTCATTTTATTGGAGTCTTGTTAATTTTAAATATTTTTTTTCTTTTTTTTATTATATATTTTTTTTTTATTTCATCATATAATGGGGGTACATATATTGTTAGGAATATATACGTTGCCCCTACCACTCCACCCCCCCCCACGAATTTTAAATTTTATGGTGTTTTTATACATTGCATTATTTGCTGTTCTACTTTCATTACTACTTTTAATCCTTCAGTGAATCATTGAACGATTTTTATTACTTGAGATATGATAAAGTATATGATAAAAATGCAGACTTAATAAATGTAAATAGCACCCAAAAGACTTAAAAATACATTAGTTGAGAAGAACTGAATGTAATAATTAGCATGAACAGATATATGTAGTTTTTGTAGAATTCTGACAACCTTTAAAATCATAAGGTTCATTAAGACTATTATAAGATTTCCAGGAAAATAATTCTGCCTTCCAAATCAGTAAAAGATACGTGGTCTACACTTTGAAAATCACTGAGTTAAAGGACCACAATGCACTACTGCTGTTATGGCTGATCAGTTGGCTTCAAGTGTTAGATGTTTGGAATGATGTTCTGTCTTTTATAATAATTGCTTTCCCATGTTACCTATGAGAAGTGAAGGGTAACTCTTCATTTGGAATTTGTTTTGTTTGGATTTAAATGGATAAAATTGTTACGGTACTTAGACTTACAAATTTTTAAAAATCTTAGTACCAAAATATTTACTATCCTTCAGGTTTTCATTGGTTCTTCATACTCTTTGACTGGTCATAAATCGTTGAGTTATAGGTTTAAATAGAAAAAAAAATGTTTTACTACTAGATGGGGAGTAGGAGGCAATGAAGGAGGCCAAGAGGAAGGGGATCTGAAGTACTTCATCTTGGGCACATGTAAGTATCTTTTTCAATTCTGTAGGCATTTTAGTGCCTACTATTTCCTCTTTTTCTTCCTTTCTTCCTCTTCCCATAAATACAAAGAAAATGACAAGGAACTTTCAATTTGCAGCCCTAAATATAAGGTATTTTTTTTTAAATTATGGTTTTATTTACATTTTATTTCCTGGAACCTGTCTTGTAGACCCAGTATATATATATATATATATATATATATATATATATATACATACATACATATACCTCTCTCTCATATTCTATTCTAGTTTTACCTGTGTACTGATTAATTAGATTGATCACTATCTTTATGGCAGTCTTAATGTGGAGAATTAAGATATGTTTAGAGAAATTTCAATCATATTTTATTTCTCTTTCTTGATGTGTTAGTCTTGAGCTACCATTCTCTCTGTTAGCTAGGGTCAAAAATTTATCTTTGATTAATTTGTCTTTCATACTTCATTATTCAGTTAGTATTCCAAAACTTGTTCAGTTTCTTCTTTATTTTCAGTACTGCTACTTTTTGGTCCAAGTGTCTATATGCTGTCTGAGATTATAGTGGTTTAGTCAGACACATCGATTCTAGGTTCTCATTCTTAAAATATTCCAATTTATGTCTTAAAAATTATTTTTATCAGCATTCCTCTGTTATCTACTCTAAATCCCTAATTTTTAGGGAGTGTCTGGAACCTCATTCTACCCTACCTAAAATAATCCTATTTCCTACTATTTTGTAACACAGGAGAGGGAATTCGAATTTACTTAGTACTTGTCTTGTGCTAGGCAGGCACTGTGCTAGGTACTTCACATGTATTACAACTTTAAATCCTTAAAACTACCTTGTAAAGTTGATATTCCATTTCCTTTTTATATATTCTGAGATTCACAGAAGTTATATAACTTGTCCAAAGTCACAGATAACATGGGTGGAATAGGAATTTAAATTATCCATCTCTGTAATCACCCAAAGCCTATTTTTTAAAACATCTTCCTCTTGTATTATTTAAAATTCACTTTTTGTCAGGATGACTTTCCTTAATGTCCCATAATATATTATTAATATCATAACATTGTTCATGTGGCTCTTTCTTCCTGTAATTCTTTATTTCTCTTTCTACCTATGCAAATAGTATCTGTCCTTTAAGTACCAACTTAAATTCATTTTTTTTCCTGTGTGCTTCTCTGAATTATATTTGTTGTTGATCTTTTTTTCTCACCTTTTGTAGCTCTTTTAATGTCTTATTCTATTACATGTAATTCACATATGTTGGTGTTATGTCCTCAACTGGAGTAAAATTCTTTGAGAGGGAAAAAGCCAAATTTATGCTGCTTCTTTAAAGCCCCACAGACAGGGCACAGCCCTTAGAAGATTCTCAATTATTGGCCAGTTGATCATGTAGTGACATTTTTGATTTGTTCTAGTTTTCAAAAACCTAAATTTAAGTTATTTTTGTTTACTTGCATTTTCTTTTATACTAGTTTGTGTTAATGATTAAAAGGTAAATTTAAGCTCTAAACTGCTACAGTTAGAATCAAATACTGAGAGAGCTATATTTTTCACTTTAAAAGTTCTGTTGTATTCAGTTTTTATCATGCTATTAGAAACAGCTACCTTAGTGTTTAAATTCTATGAGTTAATCTGGAAAATAATAATGATACCTTTCAAGACTCCCAATTTTCTAACCTAGGCTCATGCCCACTAACTTATTTTTGGAATATCAGTTAGAATATGTGACATACTGGAAAAATCTTAAATGCTTTTCCCATAATTAAATATCAGCAATAAGGATTAAAAGTTTAGTAGCAAATTGAACCAATTTTATTCGGAATAAACTCAGTGTTAATTTTTCTATGTTAGGATGACTACTATCCCTTAATTATAGTGAAACATTTTGTACTCAGTTTGCTTTGAATCTAGGTGGAGAAATTGATGTAAACTTCCTTTTTTTGTAACACTAACATAAATCCAGTTTTTTTTTTTTACCTAATGACTGTTATCTTTGAATGCCCATTTATATAAGTGTATATAATAAACCTAAAAGGTTAATTTGTTACTTTTTCCTTCTGTGAAGATTGATTTAATTCTTCTTTTCAGTTATTCCATGGAAAAATTATGTACAGTTTACTCTGGGCTTAATCAGATTTTCTAATCCATGTTTACCATATAAATTCTAATTGTATTTTTCTGAGTTAATGTTTTCTGTGTAAATCTTTTCCCTCCCTTTTTATTGTCTCAAGATAACATTAGATGAGAAGCCTTCAAAGGGATGACATTGCTTAGGAATGACAGTGGTGTCTAGTATTAACATTTTTTCTAGTTTTTAAGGTATCCATTGGAAACAGATCATTGACTGCTTTTTGGGGTTAGTTTCTGGTTTAGTTCAGACTTTTTTATCATTAAGTGAAATAATTCTGACTAACATAGGCAAAAAATAATTTGTTGGAAGAGTACTGAGTGATTCACAAATTTGAATTAAAAACTAAACAGTAAGATCTTGGGAAAATGGAAACTAAAGAATTTTGAAGTGTGATGGTGGGTAGTATGCAGGATTATGTGATTGGCTGTCCTGCTGGAATCCTAGAATGTTGGAATTCAGTGTAGTTATTCAAAGGAATAAAGAAAGGGATTCCAGACTGACAAAAACAAGATATGTCTACTAAATTTATACTTTGTTATCCAGTACAAATAGACACACACATGTGTACAAATCCAGGATATTTATTCCTATTATGTTGCATCTATCTTACATACAGCTGCAAATACACCTTATACCTAGTAGTAGACAACCCAAAGTCCCGTGCAACTACTGCAGCACTTCTGTCTGGCAATTAGGAAAAGAAAGTCTTACAGAGAGTAATTAAATTGGAGGGTGGTGGAAGCTAGATTATAAGACGTTAAGGTAAGATGGAGTGGTGGAAAGAGGAACTGATGGATATAGATCACAAATTGAAGAACTATTTTATTATATTATTAAGTGACTTAAAGGTAAGGCAACCATATAGTTTATCATTTTGTGAGTAAAATGACATGTTATAAATATTCTGTAACACCCAGCATACCAGGACATTTGGTCACCTTATTTAAAGGTTCTGTACTGATGGATTTTTCTATATTCAGGAAATGGTATGTTATGTTTAATAAGACCTATTGAGTTATTTTTCAGTATTCTTATATTTTTGAATAATAATCACTATTACAATTTTCCAGTGTCCTAAAGTGGATAGCATCTTTTACATCTAATATATTTGTCTATTTATTTGTGAGATTTTAAAAACTAAAAAGTAAGGTTATATCATGTACAACAGACAATTAACAATGAAGGGGGAAATAGAAATCTCAAAATTGGAAATTGTGTTTTGATATCTTCTATAAAATACACGCTTCCCTAGGTTGACATGATTAGGTAACTTTCGAGAACCCATATTTTTTAACATATTTGTATTCTTTCCCTCTACATATTGTCATGTGTCATAGTTATTTTGCTAGTGTGGTATAATGTTATCATCTGTTTATTGTGAAACTTTTTTTTTTTAGCTGACATCTGAAATGTTTGAAGCAGATCTTGAGAAGGCATTGTTGCTAAGTAAATTAGAATATGAAGAACACAAAAAGGTATTTACACATTTATTTATTTAGATATTTTAGAAGTTTAAGGGGTCAAACGTTAGGACTAACCTTCATGAACTTCACATACAAGTTCTTTTTAAAGTTTGTCCTAAAAATTTATCATTGTAACAAAATATTTTCAAGAAGTTTTTATATGGGATCTTCTCAAGTTTTGAGAGACAACAGAAACATGTGGACTAAGCTTTGTCTGGTGACTTGGAATGTTTAGTTAAGGAGTTTCTCCACCCAAGATACGAAGGGAAGAGAGAGAATGAAATTCACAAAAGATTATTTAATTTTAAATGAACATAGAAAGTAAGTAGATTTAAAAATTTAACATGGGTACTACAGTACACGGGCATTCATTAAGAGACCTTCTGCCAGAGATATACTATAAGTAAATAAAGTAAACACAAAGCCATTCTGATATTTTTTGGCCTCATAAACTCAGCATTTATCACTGAGCTTTGATATCAGGTTGTGTTTTGAAATGCATTCTATAGCTTGTGACTGTACGAACATTTTAGTAAAATGTAGTGTTGGTTTCTAGTTTCTATATTTAAATTGAGCATTGATTATCTTCATATCATTTAACATTTTAGTTTTTAACATTTACTGGGATTCCTTTTTGGTTCATAAAATTTATTCAACTTATGATTACTCAGTGATTGATCATAAATAGCCTGTGGTCATGTTTAAGGCTTTTTAGCCATGCCATTTTATATTAGTGCCTTCATCCAAGATGAAAGGAAGAGAGGAATGAAAATTCACAGCAGGTGATTTTGCTATTTATTTATAGTTCCTTAGTTCAAGGGAAAAGGATAAAAGTCTCCAGTAAAGTGAACATTGTACACTATATATGTTGGTTTTATTTCCATATCCCTATTCCTGTTATCTCAAATAATCAAGAATGACTATCATTTGTTACATGTCCATTTAGACACAAAGCAGGCAATTACAAAAATGGATGCAGCTGTGATTTCATAATTTAAATGGGCTTTCAGATTATACTGAAAAGGTCCTCCTGTCTTCGTTAATTAGGAGATAAAATTTATCAAATAGAACATTATCATGCAATAGTCATTGTTGTTAGATCTGTGTCTAAAGCTAGAGGATTAGCTGTATCCTTATAGGAGGAATAGAGTAAATGGCGTTGATAAAATATCATACTCCTAGCCAGTTTTCTTGACACCGTCAATAGGCCTGGTTACCCAAAAGCATTGGTTTTATCAAACAGTAGTGACTCTAAGAGAATGGAGGAACTTGTTTTGTTTGATGTTACTGCATTGATGTAGTCATTGAGTTTTAAGTCAGTATTCAAATAAAACAAGTATAATTACTTTAGCCTAAGGACCTTTATAATAGATAACTAAAGTTTGAGATAGCATTTCCTATTCTGTTCTATCACTTATTCACTGAATATTTATTGATTGGACAAAATGTGTTAGGCACACAATACAAAGATAAGGACATGGTCCCAGCCCTTGAGTTTAGAGGAGGGAAATACATATATAATTATAGTGATATTGTTGAGAGATATACGTTCTCAGTGCAGCGGGAATTCAGAAAAATAGGAGACTTTTCAGTGCTTTTGGTGGGGATGTGTTTTAGGAAAGAATTCTTAAAGAAGAATCTTATTAGATGTATTAGAAGTTCACATGGTAGACAAGAGGAAAGTAGGCATTATCAGGGAGTGGCAAGTATATGTGTATGTGTGAAAGAATATAGCATATTTGAAAAACTGTGGTTTAGAGACCTAAAACTACTGGAGATGTGGCCAGATGATAGGATATAAAGAACCTTATATACTAGCCCAAGGAGATTGGGTCTTATATATCTGTTGGCAAAAATCTATTCAGTATTTTTAACTTTTAGACTGATTTTGGGTTTTCATTTTAGAAACTCATGCTGAAGCAGTGTAGAAGATGAATTGAGGGGCTAAAATTAGAGACTGGTGCAGTGTCCAAGCAAAAAAAGATAGGGGGAATGACAGAATGTACAAAGAGAAAAGAGAATAGAATTAAGAGATTTAGGAGATAAATTCAATAAGATCTAGTAATTAATTTGGATTAAAGTGTGTAGGAGAGTAGACAAGGGTACTCTGAGGTTTCTAGCTTAGTTGCGTAGATGGTGGTGGCATAACAAGGTGGAGGATTAAGTGGAGAAGGCAAGGTGGTGGGATGGAAAGATATAACACATTGAATGTGGAGATGCTTATTGAACATTTCAGTTGAATTGTCTGTACATACGGAAATCATTAGTGTATAGGTAGAACTTTAAACTTTTGAGATTAAAGAGTAATGAGCATGAAGTGTAAGAATAGGTTAAGAATGGGATAATGGTGAACAGAAGCTACATTTTTAAAAAGAAGATTGAGAAAAGAAGCCAGCAAAGGAAACCTAGGAGTAGTCAGAAATGTATTAAGAATATCAAGATGTGCTTGAAAAAATAATGTCTTTTGGATTTGGTGAATAAGAAGTTGACCTTAATTTTTAGTGTCAGAGAACAACAGAAGCCAGATTTCAGTGGGATAAGAAAGGAAATTGACTTTTTCTTAAAAGGAAGAAGAAGCAGGTGGCAAGGAGGAGGGGGTTATACACCAAGGTATAATTTTTTGTTTTTATTTTAATGTTTAAGATGCAAGTGATTGAGTATATAAACAAACAGGTATCCTTTTATATAATTTAGCTAGCCTAACTTTTGACCTTTTATCTTCGAAAAATAAAACCCTAAGAAACATATTACTTATTGGTGAATTGATTTTACAATTTGTAAACTGAACTTAACTATTGTTAATAATTCTTTTTAGGAGTATGAAAATGCTGAAAATGCTTCAACTCAGTCAAAAGTTATGAATAAAAAAGATAAAAGAAAGAATCATCAGGGAAAAGACAAACCTCTCACAGTATCACTAAAAGATTTTCAATCTGAAGGTAACGTATGTACAGTATCTGTTATGCTAAAAGAACTATTCTAAGTCTTATCTTTAAGTTGTAATACCTGATCTTTAAAATAAGTAAAAATTGTTTTGTTATTGTGTCATTTAGAATATAAAAAACATAAAACTGTGTCTTAGTCTGTTTTGTGCTGCTATAACAGAATACCTGAGACTGGATAATATATGAGGCTCTTTTCTATTTTTCCTTTGAGACAGGATCTCTTTTTCACCCAGGCTGGGGTGCAGTGGTGTGATCATAGCTCACTGCAACCTCAAACTCCTGGGCTAAAGCAATCCTCATGCTTCTGCCTCCCTGGGACTACAGGCGCACCACCGCACCCAGCTAATTTGTTGTTGTTGTTGTTGCCCAAGCTGGTCTTAAACTCCTAACCTCAAGTGATCCTTCCACTTCAGCCTTCCAAAGTTCTGGGATTACAGGCATGAGCCACTGCACTCAGCGGAGACTGGATAATTTATAATGAACAAATTTATTGGCTCATAGTTCTGGAGGCTAGGAAGGCCAATATCAAGATGCCAGCTTTGGGCGAGGGCTTTCTTGATATGTCATTGCATAGCAAGAGTGAAGGAAAGAGGGCGAGGGAGCAAGAGGGCCTGAACTCACCCTTTTATAACCAGTCCCACCTGTGAGAGTGGAACCCTTATGGCCTAATCACCTCTTAAACGTCCCACTTCTTAATACTATTACAATGGCAATTAAATTTCAGTATGAGTTTTAGAGGGGACAAACTCAGACTGTAGCAACCTATTTGGAAATAACCCGAAACCATTTGAGATTATAAAGTAATTTAAAACCACTCATTAAAACCCTGTAAAACTTAAGTAAGAATTTATCTCTTTGTATTTCTGAGTTTGTCCTTTTTAACTTACTGAAAATAAAAATTGACATTTGTAGTTTCTGAGTCATCTTGAAACATATTATTGTTCTTATACATGAAGTGATTTGGCTTAAAGTAGGCCTGGAATAATAGCTTTAGATTTTAGCCATTATTGGTCATCCTTTTCAAGTTATCTAGGATTGCATCTTAGAAAATTAAAATAAAAATTTTAAAATGAGACTTAATGCCAGAAAACTGTTTTATAATGTCATTTGTATTTAAAAATTTTTTTTTTAGAGACAGATTCTCACTCTGTTGCCCAGATCAGAGCACAGTGGTGCAGTCATAGCTCACTGCAACTTCAAACTTCTAGGCTCAAGCAATCCTCCTGCCTCAGCATCCAGAGTAGCTAAGATTACAGGCATGTGTGACTATGCCTGGCTAATTTTTAAATTTTTTGGAGAGACGGGGTCTTGCTGTATTGCCCAGGCTGGTCTCAAACTGCTGGCCTCAGTTGATCCTCCCGTCTTGGCTTCCCAAAGTGCTGAGATTACAGGCATGAGCCACCACGCCTGGCCCCATTTGTATTTATTATCGAACAGAGAAGAAAAAAGAAATTTTACCATCCACTAGACTTTTGAAGACAGACCAAAAAGGACCTTATTTTTAATTCAGGAAATGGTAAAAACCCTTAACCTGTGCTGTGGAGTATGGTAGCACTGTTTATGTGTAGCAATTTAAATCTAAATTAATTAAAATTTTAAAATGTAGTTCCTTTATTTCAGATGCTCAGCAGCCACATGTGACCAGTAACTTCCATATTAAAGTAGCTCTGGAACTTTACTATCATCACAGAAATTTGTATTGAATAGCACTATGTCTATACCAGTCAGAGTGGTTGCTGACTGTATAAACAGCTATTTGTTCATTGACAGAGCAGTTTATTTGATTCATGTGAATTTCGCCTTAGCACATTGGGCATTTTTCTGTGAGGATAAATGATACCTTAGCAATAATTTCAAAAAATAAAAATAAAAAAGCTGAATACTGTTTTTAGAAACAAACCTGTCTGCAAAATTAGTAATAAATTTAGAGGATTACATTGTTTTCCTTTGAGGATTAAGAAAGTTTTTTCTATAGTCTGCCAATAATTAATTTGCTTAGCTTTGGGGTTAAAAGAACACACTCATGTTAAAATAAAATTCCCAAGTTTAGTAAGAAATATTTCCTATAAGAAATATATTTCATTAAAAATAGGCAGAAGCATGAAAAAAATGCTTTTTAAAACTCCTAATTTATTTTCCATCTGTTTTATTTCTTCAGTAGTATGTAAGTTTATTAGATGCATTGAAAGACACATCAATATGATACCATTCAAGGGAAGCTATACAGCTTTTGCAAGTAATGATTAACACTGTTGTGATTCTTTCTTGGGCTCTGGCATCACATTGTATGCCAAGTAGAACATGCTAGAAGAATGACTGTAACCTACCAGGATTTGGTAGTTTGATCTTCACCTGGTGATTTTGGAATTTACTGTGTTCATGGACTCTATTCTGATCAAGAGATGTTTAGCAAACTGGACCAGCGTTTAGATTCTTTGTCATAAGAAAGCTATTCTATTGTTGTTAGCCCTTGAGAATGGAAAATTTCTGTGGTACACAGGAAGCATTGTTAAGTATTAGATATCCTGATCATCTCCATTGTAAATAAGAGTACTTGCTTGCTATTTGTATTTAGATTCAACCTTGTACGTGTATAGATTCTCTTTTAAGTCTTCCATTCCTCATTCTACTCTCAATAATACTTTTCCAGAAATACTGTGTTGCTTTTAATCAGTGATTTGTTTCATCTAGATATATTTGTAATGATTTTTTTATATTTATTCTATAAATATACATCAGTTTTTAGGATTTTTTTCCATAGTATTATCAAATTACTGTCATGTATATTTTTAGAATAAAAGAACTAATAGATTTTAAGGACATAAATTACTATTCTACTTTTATATCATTACAGAAAGGCATTAATCTGAACAGTTTTTGCAGTTATAATATCTGTGATTTGATTTTGGACTATTTGTGTTCCCTTGATTTGCTTCCCCCAACCCCCAAATTATGTGAAACCAAAAAAACTAAATTATACGGATTGCATATGCTTAAAATTTCATAATATTGTTGGTATGTGTGGCATTTGCTGGGATATAAGACCTGGACCCTAAGCTGATCAAATTAGTAATTATATACTGAATTTTAACATCTTATACCTAGAAAAGCAAATCAGATGTGAGTCCTAGAAAATCCTTAAATGATTTCTATAACTTAATTTAGAAATTCTTTCAATTATTTTTTTACATGTTAAAATATTTTTTGTATGTTAATTCCTTTCAATGAAGTCTCACCTTTTTTTTTTCATTTACAGATCACATTAGTAAAAAGACTGAGGTAAGTCTTGTTATAATCATCTTATATTATAGAAAACACTGATGATTTTACAAATAATACTTCAGTATTTAGCAGTGTTTTTTGAGTCATAGCCATTTAAAGAACAACCCATAGGTTTGTCTTGAGTGAACCCACTCATGTTTCTGGAAGTATAAAGATACAAAATATATTAGAATAAAAATACAATTATTTGCATGAAGCATAATATCATTTGGCTTTATCATCCTACTTTGTATATCTCTGTGTGTGTGAGCCAAAAACTTACCACGTGTGTGCCAAGCTTAAAATTTTGGTGAAAATTGGTTTAATCTCCAAGTCTATATTTTAATCTTTATTAAAAACCTATTCTGGCCTGGCGCTGTGGCTCACGCCTGTAATCTTAGCACTCTGGGAGGCCGAGGCTGGTGGATCACTTGAGGTCAGGAGTTCGAAACCAGCCTGAGCAAGAGTGAGACCCCGTCTCTACTAAAAATAGAAAGAAATTAATTGGCCAACTACAAAATATATATATAGAAAAAATTAGCCTGGCATGGCGGCGCATGCCTGTAGTCTCAGCTACTCGGGAGGCTGAGGCAGGAGGATCGCTTGAGCCCAGGAGTTTGAGGTTGCTGTGAGCTAGGCTGACACCACAGCACTCTAGCCTGGGCAACACAGTGAGACTCTGTCTCAAAAAAAAATAAAATAAAAAATAAATAAAAAATAAAAACCTATTCTGAGACCATGTGTCAAGATATTTTGGAATTATGGGAATTTGAGGTGAGCTGTGATTCTACAGATATACCCACTGGGAAGAGTAACCTATATACTTCTTTTACCATTCACCATTAGAGCGTAGTGCATCTACATGCCTTTCTGGTGTTAGGGCTTTTTTTGTGTTGTTTTAAGACTCTAGTACAGCTTCTACAAATCTTTTAGAATTGGAAGATGATAGTATTATAAAATATCCTCTAACATTGAAGAAGATACTAATAAAATGTTATATTTTTTTATCTCTTTAGATAATAATTTCAAAGTTTCATTATTCTTCCATTATATATTTTTATTTGTAATTCCATTATTTTTTTTCATAGTCATACAGCTCTTGATTTCACTTTAGAAAAAATATATATGGTTTCTGACCTCTTTTATTTTTTTATTTTTATTTTCACCAATTCTTTCATTACACTATTAGGCCTCTCTGGACTGTGAAAATCTGGGAATCTGTCACATGTATAATAAATAGCCATGATCATTTTCATTTTGTTTTTTTCAGTTACCCAAAAGAAGATTATAAGCAATATCATGGTTGAGGAAAAGAGGGGTCAAGAAACCTAGATTATAATACCCAAACCACAGTGTCTGTTAAACTAGGAGTTAGGAGACCTAGGTTCTGGTTTTAGTTTGAATATTAATAATATTAATTAAAAATAATTATAAACATAATTAATATTAATAATATATTAATATAATTAATATTATAATCCAGTGTCTGACCCTGAGGAAGTGATTTAACTTCTCTTGATCAGTGCTTTATTTTTCCCTTTCAATCCCTTTTTAAATTTGGAAATATTTGATTACATTCAAAATGCTGAATTGTTTTCTAATACAGCAAAATAATAAATTCAGCATTTATCACCTTACAACCCAATTTTTTTTATTTCAGCATATTATGGGGGTACAAATATTAAGGTTATGTATATTGCCCTTGCCTCCCCTCCCCCCTCGAATCAGAGCTTCAAGCGTGTCCATCCCCCAGGTGGTGTGCATTGCATTCATTATGTATGTATATGCCCATTCCTCCTCCCCCCTCCCACCTGCCTGACACCCAATCAATGTTTTGTTTTTTATTTTACATTTCGCTTACATTTTATATCTTTGCCTCTTCCTAGCAAGGTATGCCCTGCCCCTCCACAATACTCACCACATCCCTAAAATGTGGGTCTACCCCCCGAACCCCCGAATCCCTGGTGAACATCACCACCCTTTGAGTACCATAGGTTAATCAGTCAGTACCAATTTGATGGTGAGTACATGTGGAGCCCATTTTTCTGATCTTTTGTTGCCTCACTTTGGATAATGGGCTTAAGCTTAATCCAGGATAGTATTAAGTGGTGCTAGCTTGCTGTCATTTCTTAGAATTGAGTAATATTCCATTGTAAACGTATACCAAATTTTAATAATCCAGTCATGAATTGACGGGCACTTGGGTTGTTTCCACGTCCTTGCAATAGTAAATTGTGCTGCCATAAACATTCGGGTGCAGATGTCTTTAATAGAATGTCTTATGCTCTTTTGAGTAGATGCCCAGTAATGGGATTGTTGGATCAAATGGTAGTTCTGCTTTTAGCTCTTTGAGGTATCTCCGTATTGCTTTCCACAGAGGTTGTACTAGTTTGCAGTCCCACCAGCAGTGTATGAGTGTTCCTGTCTCTCTGCATCCACATCAACATTTGTTGTTTTGGGATTTTTTGATAAAAGCTGTTCTCATTGGAGTTAAGTGATATCTCATTGTGGTTTTCATTTGTATTTCCCCGATGATTAGAGATGTTGAGCATTTTTTCATGTTTGTTTGCCATTAGTCTGTCTTTTGAAAAGTTTCTGTTCATGTTCTTTTGCCCACTTTTTAATTGTAAAGTTTTGTTTTTTAATTTTAATATGTTGCCTTTTTAAATGCCAGTACTTTTGGGAGGAGTATCTTATAACTATTCCTTTCTCTCCAGTCCCACTTTTATCTGGCCTTCTGATTCTAGCCCTTATATAATAGTATGGTTTTATAGTTTTAAAAATTTTAGTGATAGTCATATGTCTTGAAGTATAAAAAAATCAATTCTTCAATATGTTTGAATAGACTATCTCTGGAAGAGTACCCAAGAACCTGTAACAGTGGCTGCCAGAGGTGGGATGGGGGGATACTAGGACAAGGATAGGAGAAAAAGCTTACTTTTCACAATATAAATGTTTGAATTTTCTATCATGTGTATATACTGCCTATTAAAAAATTCTATTAAAAATAAAAAGGACTGGGTGAGGGATAGAGCCAGGGAACAAACCCAGTTCTGTCTAGCTCTGCAGCCACCTATTTCCCTTTTATCATACTATGCTTCCACCATGTCTACCTTTAGCTAGTTATGAGCTTGGACAAATAATTTATTCACTTTAGGGCCCTAGTTATATTATGAAAAGTAATGTTGGATCTGTTGATTTCTAAAATTATGATAAATATGTGATTTAAAAAATAAACATATGCTTTAAAACGAACCATATAGTTAATACTGCCAAAACACAGGAGAGTAGCAATAATAAAGTTAGACTATTAAATTTTAAAGCAAATAAATTCAGCCTAGCTTTTAAAAATCTCACTTGAAGTCTGGTTTTACCTAAGTAATTAAAGCTGTTTCCTACTCTTCTCAATGCGCTGACCTCATTCTTGTTCCCATGCCTTTCCTTATATGTATTATATTTGTTAGCTCTCTTTGGTTATAACAGAAGCCCAACTCAATCCAGCATAAGAGAAAAGGAGATGCTTATTTGGCTCATATAACCAAACCATGGAAGATGAGGGAGAGCTGGTCTTGTGGTTGACCAGGTCAGGCATTTAGACAGCTTTAGGACTCTCCATTTTACTCCCTACTGTCAGTGGCTATCTGCCGCTTCGCCTCAGGAGAGATCACATAATTACTTGGAGATCTCACAGTTATAGCTTTACAGAATTTCTTTTTTTTCTTTTTTATTTCAGCATAATATGGGGGTACAAATGTTAAGGTTACATACATTGCTCTTGCTTTCCCTCCCACCTCGAGTCAGAGCTTCAAGGGTGTCCATCCCCCTGACAGTGCACATCGCACTTATAATGTATATATAATCCCATCCCCTCCTCCCCCCACCCACCGGCCCGATACCCGATAAATGTTTTTGTTTTTTTTTTACATTTTGGTTAGATTTTATAAATTTAACTTTAACTAGCAAGGATTAGAGATATGCCCTTCCCCTCCACACTGTTCGCCACATCCCTCAGATGTGGGTCTACCCCTCCACCCCCTGAATCTCTGGTGAACACCACCACCCTTTGAGCACCATATTGATAATCGGTCGGCGCCACTTTGATGGCGAGTACATGTGGAGCCCATTTTTCTGCTATTGTGTCACCTCACTTTGGATAATGGGCTTAAGCGCAATCCAGGATAATATAAGCGGTGCGAGCTCACTGTCATTTGTTAGAATTGAGTAATATTCCATTGTAAACATATACCAAATTTTAATAATCTGGTCATTAATTGACGGGCACTTGGGTTGCTTCCATGTCCTTGCACTAGTGAATTGTGCTGCCATAAACATTCGGGTGTAGATGTCTTTATAATAGAATGTCTTATACTCTTTTGGGTAGATGCTTAATAATGCTATTCCTGGGTTGAATGGTATTTCTATTTTTAGCTGTTTGAGGTATCTCCAAATTGTTTTCCACAAAGGTTGCACTAATTTACAGTACCACCAGCAGTGTAAGAGTGTTCCTGTCTCTCCACATCCTCGCCAGCATTTGTTGTTTTGGTATTTCTTGATACAGGCCAATCTCACTGGGGCTAGGTGATATCTCATTGTGGTTTTGATTTGCATTTCTCTAATGATTAGAGATGTTGAGCATTTTTTTATATGTTTGCAGGCCATTATTCTGTCTTCTTTGGAAAAGTTTCTGTTCATTTCCGTTGCCCGTTTCTTTTTTTTTTTTTTTTTCGTTGCCCATTTCTTGATTTTTTGGGGTTGTTTGATTTTTTCTTAATTCTTTTGAGTTCTAGATAGATTCTTGTTATCAGACCTTTATTGGAAGTGTAGAGAGCAAATATTTTCTCGCATTTTGTAGGTTGTCTATTCGCTCTAATGATAGTTTCTTTGGCTGAGCAGAAGCTTTTTAATTTGATTAGATCCCATTTGTTTATTTTTGTTGCTGTGGTGTTTGCTTTGGGGGTCTTCTTCAAGAATTCTTTGCCTAGGCCAATGTCAGAAAGGGTTTTCTCAGCCTCTTCTTCTAGGATTCTTAGGGTTTCATGCCTTAGGTTTAAGTATTTTATCCATCTTGAGTGGATTTTTGTGAGAGGTGAGAGGTAGGGATCCTAATTCATTCTTCTGCATGTAGATATCCAGTTTTCCCAGCACCATTTATTGAAGATAGATTCTTTTCCCCAATGTATATTTTTATCTGCTTTATCAAAGATTAGGTTACCATATGCAGATGGTTTCATCTCTGGAATCTCAGA
>CAUYPO010018757.1:0-19560 GCA_963574435.1 Cheirogaleus major
TTTAGTTGGCTGATTAATTTCTTTCTATTTTTAGTAGAGATGGGGTCTCGCTCTGGTTTCGAACTCCTGACCTTGAGCGATCCGCCCACCTCGGCCTCCCAGAGTGCTAGGATTACAGGCGTGAGCCACCGCGCCCGGCCGCTTGTTAACTTCTTAGTTTAAATGTGACTTCCTCTGCCAACCCTTATCCAACTACCCTATGGAATGGCTTCCACTTTATTCCCACAGCTTGTGCACACAACTGTTGTGGCACTACCCCAGCATTTGTGGATTTGTGGTTGGGGAGCTGCATGTTTTCCCCACCAGATAATGCCCCAGTACAAGGGCCAGTCTCCAGTGCCTAAGAATACTTCATTCTATTGAGGGATTCACTATCAGCATGACAAAGAGGGTGACTCAGAACTACTTGAACTCTTTTGTCCAAAGAACTAGTTTTTAAAAGTACAGAATTGGGTTCCCTTTTATGTGATGGTCAATATGGGTCTTCAAAATGTGAAATGGATTTAGTAAATGAGAAAAGGTTAGATGAACTAGTGTTGTTTTTTCTGGGGAGAGTAAATGGTGGTTGTCAGAAATTTAAAATGTTTTACTAAACAGAAGTTTTGTTTTCATGTCTTCATAACCAGAATGAAAAATGTTGGACTTTAAACTACCAATGAAGGATTGTTATTAGCTATGTAGAAACAATCTTCTTAGAATAGACATCGATTTTAGGGCACACTGGCTCATGCCTGTAATCCTAGCACTATGGGAAGCCAAGGCAGGGGGATCGCTTGAGGCCAGGAGTTTGAGACTCACCTGAGCAAAATCAAGAGCCTGTCTCTACCAAAAATAGAAAAAATTAGCCTGGCTTGGTGGTGCACGCCTATAGTCCCAGCTACTCGGGAGCCTGAGGCAGGAGGATTCCTTGAGCCCAGGAGTTTGAGGTTGCAGTGAGCTATGATGACTCCACTGCACTCTAGCCTAGGTGACAGAGGGAGACTCTGTCTCAAAAGAAAAGAAACTGATTTTAAAAATGTGAATGAATTATCTAGAGAGTTTGGGAGAGCTTCACTATGTGTCTCTGAACTCCACAAATGGTGTGGTGAATAGAGCTGCTTCAGGGCATAGGAGTGGAGTTCAAATCTCTCAGCCACCTATAGGATCACAGCTTCCTAGGACATGACTATTAAAAACATGAAGGATGTTAATGGATTTATTTTCCTTTATTTAGGTGATAAAGCTCTTACAGTCAAAATACCATTACAAAGAAGAGGCTGAAATCATCTGTGATAAAGTTCAAGTTAAACTCAGCAAGGAATGTTTTCATCCTTACAATACATGCATTACTGACCTAAGGACTGCACACTGGGAAGAAGCAATCCAGGAAACAAAAGGTGGTGCAGCCAATAGGAAATTGGCTGAAGAATGTTATTTCCTGTGGAAATCTACACGTTTACAGCATATGACACTAGCAGAAGACGTCAAAGCCATGCTCACTGAACTTCGAAAGGAGGTCCGCCTACTTTTATTAACGAATGGGGACAGACAGACCCAGAGGGAGAAGATCGAAGCTTGTGCCTGTCAGTCCTATTTTGACGCCGTTGTCATAGGTGGAGAGCAGAGAGAGGAGAAGCCAGCACCGTCCATATTTTATTACTGCTGCAATCTCCTCGGGGTACAGCCTGGGGACTGTGTGATGGTCGGTGACACGTTAGAAACCGACATACAAGGAGGCCTCAATGCAGGGCTGAAAGCAACAGTCTGGATCAATAAAAATGGAATAGTGCCACTGAAGTCCTCCCCTGTTCCACATTATATAGTTTCTTCTGTGCTAGAGTTACCTGCTCTCTTACAAAGTATAGACCGTAAAGTCAGTATATCTACTTAAAGCACATAAAAGGGCCTGATTATGAATGTTAGCATCAACTTGGGGAGTTTGAACTAAGCAAAGTTAGGGCATTCCACTTACTATGGTCCAGTTCTAAGAATAATTTTATTTATGATTTAGTAGCCAGTATTCTGAAGGTCCTCCCAATCAATCCTATTACTTTTAAGTTTTGACAACCAACCAGTGACTGGTATTTAAATCTGAAAATTCAGATTGCATTAATACAAATCAGTAATGTAGCCCAGAAAACTTGAAGAAATATATTATTTGTTAGTCTGTGACTAGAGATTTTTAAAAACTATTTCATTGATCTTTTAGTATCTTAGCTTCGTGATACCAAGCAGGATAGTTTACATGTGGATGCACAAATGTAAGTTTTACGTTCTGGCTGGAAAACAGATATTTTTTTAAAATAGATATTCTAAAACATAATAGAGATTTATCAGAGCAATTGGATCTCGTTAATATGAAATAGGTACTAAGTCACATGCAAATCAAGGCATTTCATAGTGAAAATATTTTGCATGTTTTGATTTTTCAAACCATATTTTTACCTACTTTGGATGTATACTTTCTTTTCTATTAGGAATCTGGTTTTTCTGCATGACCTTTTTTAGGGGGTCTGGAGGCAATTTTTCTGTGGTGTATATATGACAAATGGTCCTCCAGTTAAAAAAGCTGTTAAAATCAACATGGTGCTCCTTTACCATGGCATTTTCACTCTTTCCACAGTGAGCTTGTAGCTTCCTTGTAGTCTTTACCTCTTGTGGAAATAGTTTGACTATCTTATCCCAGGCACAAAATGGGGTTGAGGGAACTATACTGTTTTGCTGGGGATAACTACAAGCCACATGGCACCAAAAGTCATTTTCCTCCTATGGGATCCATAAGAGGACAGTTGCCTCCGTGTGGCCAACCATGCAGCCCCCCCATCTGTTTCTGCTGACTCAGTAGTTTCACCTATTTGATGAACCTAATAGAAAATTAGGTTTTGCTATGAGCCATTACCAGGGTGCCATTTTAGTACTTGAGTGACTCTTCTTGGAGTCACCATCTGCCTTAAGTCTCCTGTTTTTCACATTTTTAGAAATATATTGTTTCACCAATTTGTATATCAAATTCAGGGTTCACTTGGAGCTTAATAATGGCTCCATAGCAAGGTATCATCTTGCAACCAGAAAATTTTCCCTAGACCATTAGGCTACACAGTCTCATGATTATACTAACCAACCTTGAAGTAAAGTCATTAAGGGATAAAAGTGGTTATTAAAGTGGCTAATAAAGGAAGTAAGATTTGGGTTTTTTGGTAGGTTTTTTTTAGAAAACTTGTATAAGAAACTACTAATGTAAAATGTCAGACTATGTTGGGTATGTATAGCTATGTTTTCAAGATTTATACTCGGAATCAAATTCTAGATTGTACCTTTTATGAACCTATTTCTTTAGCCAGTTGTTTTCTGTCTACTACTAAGAAACAGGATTCTGTGCCTTGTGCAAATGCCCTTTTGTGTTTACTGCTTACTCTTGATTTTTTAAAATGTGATTGTGCCCTTGACTGTCCCAGGGTGCTCTTGGGAACATTTGTGGACAGGGTATGTTCGTAGTTCCAGGTACGTCCCCATATGTATACCTTGATTATATTTTAGCTATTTAAAAATTAAGTTGGAGGATTTTGCCAAAAGTAATTGTGTGTGATTTCTCTAGTAGGTTGATTGGCGTGTGATGCTAAGGGTTTGTTCTTTTAGCTATCCCACAGGATGGGTGTAGGCAGCGTCACATTCATTATGCTAACTGGTAAAGGTTTGCTGCTCCTACATCGTGGTGGCAAATCTCAACAAGACAGCTCCCAGGATGTGAAGTGAGCAGTTCTTCAGCAAAAATGATCTAGGAGGAAAAAATGGAATCATTGAATTTCCTTGTCTTCACAATTTGTATTCTATATAGTACAGTAATGCAATATTACATTCCATTTGCACCCTTCCTTAAGGAAGAACTTTGTGGTTTTCTACCTTCTGAGTGGAATATTACAGAAGATATTTTAAAATATTGGAATAAACCTATGATTAGTAATAATATTTTTGTCTTAGAATAATATTCCTTAAAATTAAAAAATGTTGTAACACTGATGTTTTGTCATCTTTATTTTTTTCTAAGTTTCCCCATAGTGGCATGCTCATACGAAGCTGGAGCCTCCCTAACACTGCAGTTACAGAGGAGGGGGCACTGCACCTGGAACACTGGCACCAGAGGGGTGTGTTCTCACTCTGTACCCATCCACCCACTAGTTCACACACATCTTAGATCTGGGAGTGCCCAAGACCCAGTGGAGGCTCAGTAAGTATTACAGGAAAGCAGGGTTTTACAATTACAGAATTACTTGGTTTACCGCTTTCAAACTTCATTGCAACCTACAGTAAGAAATATTTTCCACCATAACCCCTTAAACATTTATAGTGAACATTAATGTATGTGTATTAGTTTTATATATTTATGTTTCATAAAACTTTCCCTCACTTTGTATGATGCTCAGATCTTTTTAATTCCTTTTTTAATTAGAGAATATATTTTAATTCATTTTTAAACATTTAATACTTGAAGTACACAAGTAAAAAAAATAAAAGGGTGAGTGGTGAAAAGTCAGTCTCCTTATCTTTTTCCTAAGGAACCACAACCCACCTGCCCTAAAGACTGCTGCTGTTAGTAGCTTCCTGTATGTCTGCATATATATATATATAGCATATATATATATATAAGTATGTGAGACTAGAATTGAGGGAGACTTTTTATTTCTGCATTTCAATTTTAGGAAACAATTCTCTTGCTAAGATAATATTTGAAAGAGAGTCATGAAGCTTTTGTTTAAGCCATTTGTGTTGGGAACATAACATCTTTATGATCTCAGCCCCATACACGAGACCCCTGTGACTCCCATCAGTAAATGTGATGATTCCATTGACTTTCCCTACACCTGTTGGTTCACTGTTAGGGCAAGGTTGGTACAGCTGTGGAGCCCCGGCCCCCTGTCCAGCCTGGGCTAGTTGCCCTCTCTAGCTGGGGCATATCACCATCCTGGTGATTCCCTTTGCCTCTTATGCCAGATTTCCTGTTTTCTGTGTCCTGTGTATTCCCTTCTTCAATTGGTGCCCTCTTTTTGGTGGCATACATCCTTGAGTACATTCCCTATACACGTGTGTGAGTGGTAAAAGTTTTGAGATCTTAAATGTCTGAAAATGTCTTTATTCTCTTCTCCCATCAGTAGTTTAATAGCATGTATTGGATGTCATTATCATTCAGAATTTTAAAGGCATTGGCCTGTGGTCTTCTAGCAGCCCTTTATATTTTATGTGGCCAGTGTCTTTTCTTCTTGTAACTCTTAGAACCTTATTTTTCCTCCAGTGGTTCATGAGGTTGTGCCTTGGTGAGGGTATGTTTCCACCCGATGTGCTTGGCACTCTGTGAACCCTTTCAATCAAAATCTTTTTTAGTCCTTGGGAATGTAATGATTTCATTGATATAATAATTGCCTCCCTCTGTTTTTTGTTTTTCTGATTTCTCTTTCTGGAACCCCTACTATTGAGTTAGAGGTCCTACTGACCTTCCCTTTTGTTTTATTCTGTCCTATTTTTCCATCTCTTTTACTTTGTTTCAACTTTGTCTTCCATTCTTTCTTTGATTTTTTTCCCCTACTATCATATTTTTTAATTTACAAGAAGTTCTTTAAACATTTTCTAAAGGTTCCTTTTTAAATAACATGTTTTTCTTTTATGAATCGAATATCATCTCTCAAAAAAAATTTTTAAGTTTTTGAAGAATCCAGAGTTCTTCCAAGTTACTCTAATCTGTTTATTTTGGTCTATATATTCATATTAGAGGCTTTCCTTAAATGCCCATTAACCAGTTATTCATGATTAAGAGAGGAGAGATGAAAATGCTGATTGGAATCTCTGCATAAGTGGATGGACTCAGAAGTTCTTTTACTATGGAGTATCTGGGTGGGCTATTAGTTGAGGGACCCATGAGGTCAATGTCTTAAGGTCTTTTTCTTGGTTTGTCTGGTTTCCTAGAGAAAAATCTCCCAGACTGCAGAGTAGAGCTGTCTAGTGTCAGCACGTAGGAGCTGAGTGGGCAGGGAGTGGGGACTGTGGTATGCAGATGGTCACCTAATCTCTGTGTTTCTGGTTATACCTGAGCCCAACTATGCCAGCCTAGAGACCTTCTTTCTTACCCTCTCGAAAAGCATCCCGATGTCTGTTGAGTGAGGACATGAGGTTGCAGTGGGGACAGGGATCCATTTGTATCCTGAACACCTTTTACCCCATCCTGCTTAATTCAGAGGCCTCTTCCTTCTTTGGGACAACGGCAGCATCTGGTGGTGTCAGTACCTGCATCTTTGGAGGAGTCTGCTGCGTAACTCACCACTTCTCAGTTTTCTCCACTGCTGGGCTAGACTTAGCTTTCTTTAGGTCTTCAGTCCTTTGCCACTCGTCCATATGCTTTCCAGCTTCCAAAATTTTGTTGTGACTGATGCCTATTTTCCTGATTGTTGTGGGTTTGTGTGTGTGTGTTTGTATGTTTAAATTCCTTTACTGCAGTTTTAGTTGAGTTTGGAGTACAAGCTATCAGATGTGTACTTCCATCTACCACCTTGATGTGGAAGCTCTTCCGTTTTGTGTTCCATGTTGGTCAAGACTGACAAACTGATCCTTGTCCAAATAGTCACCACCCACAGCTTCAGAGATGGTCATTTGAGGTGGAAATGGACAACATGCCTGCAGCTTATTTTTCTTTTAATTTTGTTTTGAATTATGCAACTTTCTTTTTCTTGTTAAGCTCTGGCTTAACTCTCATGATGGTGGGTCTCCTTATCCTGTGTTTTTGAATTTTCAGCATTGGGCAATGTTTCTTTTGATTGACATGCTTGCACAGTCTGACTAAATAGAACAGGGTCTTTAGCCAACATCAACAACTGTGTTCCTATAATCACTTCTAAGATAGTTATACTTTCTTAGATTTCTTTATAATTATAATCTTTCTGACTGGGATACATTAGATTTCTACTTTTGTTTCTTTTTTATTTTTTAAATTTATACTTTAAAAAAATTAACTTACTGCTGGCAATAGAACTAAAATTTAGCCAGAATACAACTGTATTTTTTTAAACCAGTCTTCACATATGACATATACAATAATCCAATTATTTCCACTGGATTTCTTGGAAGATGTCATTGTGATTTATTTCTGGGAAGTCAGCCTGATAAGATCAACCCTGAAAAGTCACAGAAGATAAAATAGCTTCAGCCACCAGACAAGTAAAGAAATGCTAAGTCAATACTCTAAATAGTTCCTATTTAAAATCATAGTTTTTAATTCTTTTTTTTTTTTTTTTTAGACAGGATTTCACTCTGTTGCCCAGGCTGGAGGGCAGTGGTGTAATCACAGCCCACTGCAACCTCAAAGTCCTGGGCTCAAGTGATCTTCCTACCTCAGCCTCCCAAGTAGCTGGGACTATAGGCATGTACCATCACACCTGGCTATTTTAAAAAATTTTTTGTAGAGATGGGGTCTTGCTTTGTTGCATAGGCTGATCTTGAACTCCCAGCCTTAAGAGCCTCAAGTGATCCTCACCTCAGCTTCCCAAAGTGCTGGGATTACAGGCGTGAGCCACTGCACCCCAGCCAATAGTTTTGAATTCTTAAAGGAATTATATTGATCATTTTATTGAAGCTTAGAGCAAATCATCCAGTTTAGACTCCAAGGTATGTGTCCTCAGCCTATTTGCATCTCTGCTCAGATGTCTAATAGACATCAGCAACCTAACTGGCCCAAACGAAAGTCCTGGATTTCTCTCCCAAGTCTGTTCTTCTGCGGTCTTCCACATCATCTCCTTGACAGCAGGAACTCTGTTTTGTTCCCTTCTGTCTCCTCCACTTGGAATGATCCTGGCCCATGGTAGGTACTCAGTGAATATTTGCTGGATGAAGGAGTGATTGACTATTTCTATAGAAGTTATTTAAAATTAAACAAAATTCTTACTTCACCTCAACAAAGGGTCACTCATCAACTAATTGGTTTTTCTTGAAATTTTACTTTTTCTTTTTGTTGCTGATCTGCAAATGACAGTTCATTGTCAAATAAATGGAGCAATAGAAAATCACTGTTTCCATAATCTATTGCTGAAAAAAATATACACACACTCTAAAACACAGTGGATTAAAACAACAACAACCATTTATTTGCAGTATCAGCTGGGGTGCTAGGTTGTCTGGAAGAACCACAGTGGTCTCACTCATGTGGCCAGCAGTTCATGCTGGCTGTCAGCATAAGGCCATTGGGCAGGATGGCCGTAACAACCCAGCCTCTCTCCACATTGTCCCGGAGCCTCTCCATGGGGCTAGCTTGGGCTTCCTCTCAACATGGTAGCAGGGTTCCAGTAAGGAGCATTCCAAGGAGGCAACCTCAGTGTATGAATACTTTGAAGCCTAGTTTGCATGATGCTTTCTAATATAGCATTGGCAAGAACTAGTCAAATAAAATAAGTTATTACACCTGTGAATGGGGCCGGTACTGCTTTGGCCACATAACTGGGCAGAGGGCGGTTCCAAGAGGAAGGAGGGAAGAGAAGAAGGGAAATGTTTCCTCAAAGTGAAGAAGCAAGCTGCATTCTGGACATATTGAGATATCCCTTTATTATTTCTATTTCCATTGATATTTATGATAAGGAAATGAGCTACTGAATTCATTTTGTATAATAGAACTGCAGCTCTACAGTTCGGTTACTTCATTTTATATCAGTGATTTTTATTTGAATTACTAGGCACTTTGAGAAGTCTAAGAAAAGTGATGAACTTTATTCCTCCCAAAGTTAATCTATTCACATACTCAAAAAATTTACTATTATTTCAGGAGCCCACAGAACCCCCCTTCTTCCCCACAAGTCCATCCATAGACCCCTCTATGAAATAAAACCCTGGTTTGTTTCTTGGCATCTGTCACCCTTATTACACTTGGTGAGTTTTTAATAATTAGGGATGTCTATTTCATCTTTTTGTACATCTCCTAAGCTTGAAATCTATGCTTGAAAATATAATAAATACAATAACAATTAATAAAAGACACTTTGAAAACCACACAGACAGGGCTTACTGAGTGTCCAACAGATGTCATTAAAATAAGATGTTGGCCTTGCTCCTCTAAAAACAGCTCCGTTATGTTCAGCTCCCCAGAAAGACCAATTCTGTGGGAGTTCAGTGGGTTGACGCCTCCCTCTAGGAATGATCAGCAGCATGAAGCCAAAGGTAGCAACAGTGGATATACTCAGTGCAGACAGGTTGCTGTCAATCAAGAGGTTTTTCATTGACTAAAAATGTTAATTTTCAAAGGATCTTTAGACATTTTCTGACACCTTCACTGTGCAAACAAGGAAACCAAAGCCCTGCTTGGCAAAGCTATTCGCTCGAGTGCCTGCAGTGGTAAAGGCTGGGCCCCGCCAGCCCTCCTGTGTCCAAGTTTGCCAAATCCTGCCCTGGCCAAGGTTAACTCCCCAGTGACGTGTCGGAGACTGCGGCAGATTAAAACAACCCAAGGATCACATGTGGAACACCAGGTAGATATGAAAACTAGAGAGCAACTTCATAGGGAACGAGAGTGTAACCAGTGTGCTGATGACATTGGGATTTAATCAGAATGAATTTTCTGTCACCTGCTGTGCCTTTAACATCTACTCAGTGAGGACGTGGTCTCCCTGCCAAGGAATGGAACCTAGATGAAAACCCCAGCCTATTCTGCTCATTCCTAGGAAATAGTCCTGTGTTCATAAGTCATAAGCTCAGTCTTGATTGCGAAGTGTGAAGGGTCTGGCCCGAGGGATTAGTCCACACTTCAATCTTTATTCAAGGGTAGGATGCCCAGCAGGGCAGCAACCCTGCCTGTCCTCCCGCACAACCACAGACTGGGGCCTTTCTGTGTGGATGAAAGATGGGTGGCTTCTTTCTTTTTTTTTTTCTGAGACAGAGTCTCACTCTGTTGCCCGGGGTAGAGTGCCATGGCGTCAGCCTAGTTCACAGCAACCTCAAACTCCTGGGCTCAAGCGATCCTTCTGCCTCACCCTCCCGAATAGCTGGGACTACAGGCATGTGCCACCATGCCCCACTGATTTTTTCTATATATATTTTTAGTTGTCCAACTAATTTCTTTCTACATTTTTTTTTAAGTAGAGACGGGGTCTCACTCTTGCTCAGGCTGGTCTTGAACTCCTGAGTTCAAACAATCCACTCGCCTCAGCCTCCCAGAGTGCTATGATTACAGGTGTGAGCCACCACACGTGGCCAGGTGGCTTTTTTCTTTCCATGCTCATCTTGCAATCCATGCTCATCTCCTTGCAAGTTGGGGAAGAGGTGGAAGGGTGGGCAGGGGAATTCTCACCTGGCCAGGACCTGCTCCTGTCTTGAGTTGGCTCCACAGCCTCCACTGCCTACCTGGTGGGCACCTTTGGGGGCCCTTTAAAGGTCCCTGCTGGGGATGGGCACAGTGGCTCATGCCTGTAATCCCAGCACTTTGGGAGGTCAAGGCAGGAGGATCGCTTGAGACCAGGAGTTCAAGACCAGCCTGGGCAACATAGTGAGACCCTGTCTCTACAAAAAATTTTAAAATGTAATTAATTTTTTTAAAAAGGTTCCTGTTGGATTTCTCCAACTGCAGCTTAGTTTTTCCAGCCTTGGGGTTTGAGCAGGCCTCCCACCAGTGGGACTCCCTGTGTCCCAGGCAGTCCTCCTGGGAAGGACTCTCTCCCATGTCCCTGCCCATTATAGATGAGAATCGAGTTACATCCCACCTGTATCTGCTGGCCCTGACGCCCCTACCACAGGCCCCTTGAACTTTCGTGCTTTCTGCAGGAAATGCATGTCAACTGACTCTCTGAGTTTTACCACTGAGTCCCTACTCTCTAGGCTTGAGGCGAAGGAGGTAGTTCCCCTGACACTCACCAAGGGACTGGGACCCTCAGGTTCCAGTAGCTCTCTCCAAAGAAATCCCGTAAATTCCTTTCCTCCTCCATCTCCGCTTTCTCAACTCTGTTACATTCTTCAAATGGATGAAGAAGTTCAAAAGTCAGGAAACAAGTTCTTCATTAACTACTTTGGAAACTCCTCCAGCAAGTCTCACACTAATTTGGTGCCTGGTATCTACTGACTTCAGCCAAAGTTTCAATTTTGAGGATGCGTCTATGACCCACCATAGCAAGCATATCCCAAATCATAATTCCTTGCTATTCCTGAATAAACTCTTTGTTTTGGAAAAATAAAAGTTCCAATTTTAACATCCTAGTACACAAGCAAAAAGAAATGTGGTACAATATAGATGAACACTTCCTAAAAGAACGTCAAATAAGGGAGCCGCTGTGCGTGGCTCGATGAAGGATGTGACTCTTAAGCTGATGTTGGAGGAAGTGAAATGTTTGGGGCAAAGAAGGGAGAGAGCGTTTTTAGAGAGAATTAATTCAGTTCAACACAAACTTATTGGACTTGTTTGGAAACTCCTCCTGAGTGCTAAGCGATCAGGAGGAGTTTACGGTCTCCAAGGAAGGAATGTGATCAGTCTGGTTGAAGAAAGATCTGGTAGAGGATGGTGAGAAATGAAATTTGGACAGGTAGGATGGACCATTGAAAGCAAGCTGTGACTGAGACCCAGGGGTGTATAGAAAACTGTGGACATTTTAGGAAAGGAGAGGGAAGCTTGTGTGCATGTGTGTGCAGGTTCATGCCCATGTATGTAATGGGATGTGCAGGCATGGAGGTGTGTGAATAGTGAAGTGAAGGCACGTGTGCGTGTGTGGAGAGGTGTGTATGTGTGAAATGGGTTGCCTATGTATAGAGTGTGTGTGCACGTGTATATGTGTGCACATAATGAGGTCGATGTGTGGTGGGGTGTGTGTGACTGGTGGGGAGCAAGTATAAAATGTTGAGGCCGGGCACAGTGGCTCTAACCTGTAATCCCAGCACTTTGGGAGGCCAAGGCAGGAGGATCGCTTAAGGTCAGGAATTTGAGGCCAGTTTGGACAATACAGCAAGACTCAGTCTCTACAAAAAATAAAAAAATCAGCCAGGCGTGGTGGGGCACACCTGTAATCCCAGCTACTCAGGAGACTGAGATGAGAGGATCGCTTGAGCCCAGAAGTTCGAGGCTGCAGTGAGCTGTGATTACACCACTGCACTCCAGCCTGGGTGACAGAGCAAGACCTCATCTCTTAACGACAACAACAAAAAAAGTTGAGAGTGCAGAGGTTTGGGGATTTGGGGTGTAGTGGGCTGCGTGCATGTGTATACGTAAGTAGCAGGATGCATGTGTGGTGTCGTATCTGTTTAGCAGTGTTAGAGGGCGTGTGCCATGCTGTGATGCACAGTGCAGCTGGGTGTAGTAGAGCCATGTTGGGGGGGGGGTTGTGGTTATGGCAGGGCTGTTCATAGGTAGTGGGAGTTTGTGTAGGGTTGTGTGTGTGAGTAGTTTGTGTGCTCAGTAGTGCAATATGTGTGTGAAGTTCTGTGTACAGTGGGGTGCTAATTAGTGGTGTATGTGTGTATAATTAGTGGGTGTGAGTGGTAGGGTGTGTGGAGTGGGGTGTGTGTGTAGAGGTTTGTAGTATGTTTTTAGCAAGATGGCTTGTATTTGTTAAGAAGTGAGGAGCATGTAAGTAGTGGGGTAGTGGGTAGTGTGTGCTGAATGGGGTGGCTGTATAGTGGGACAGTGTGGAGTGGGGTGTGCATCAGTGTGGGGTGTGTCTGGAGGGTTGTGTTTTGTGTTTGGTAGGTGTATGTAAGAAGTGGGGTTGTGAATGTGAGTTGTGGAGTTGCGTGTGTGTACACAGTGTGTGTGAGTGGTGTGTGTGGAGTGGTGGCTGAATAAGAACAGTTGTTTTCTTTATTGGATTAAAATATGCCTGGGTGACGAAGAGAAAGAAATAGAGGCAGAGACAGAGAGGCAGAGAGAGATGGACAGAGACAGAGAGAGGCAGAGAGACAGAGAAAGACAGAGGCAGAGAGTTTGAGAGAGAGGGGCAGGGAAACAGAGAGAGAAAGGCAGAGAGAAAGAGAGAGAGAGACAGAGATTAGCAGAGAGAGGCAGAGACAGAGAGGCCTGCAATCTCCTGTTTGAGGCTAACCTTGGACACCAATTGTTTCTCTGCCAGTCATTTCCCCTGAACCCCCAAACTCCTTGCTAGAGGGCCTGTCCTTGGCCTTTTCTCAGACTGAACTCCAGCTGGTGGCTTGGCGCCACCAAGTGAGTCCAACTGTGCAGGTCAGATTCTTCCAGTAATTTGGGACTCAGAGGCTCTGGTTTGAGAGTTCCACTCATGAGCTCCACAGGGGCCAGACCCGCCTGTACATGGGCCAGTGGGGAGGGCACAGAAGTGGTGTGAACTGTGACAGATCCAGGAGGGGTGGCCCAGAGGAAGCCCCTGACCATCAAGCTGCACCCACTGGGTCTGCAGGCGGACCCACAGGCTCCTGGTGTACGAACTCAGCACATTCCACTTCTGTTGAGTGAACTCTTAAAAGGGCAAATGAAGTAAAGCCATAGTCACAGAGAAAGTGGGTCTGTGGAGAGAGAAGAGAAGTAAGTGGGTATGCAAGGAGAGGGAGGGTGAGGGACCCGTAGGTGAGGAAAGGGGCTGTGGGCTGAACTGCATCCTCCAAAATTCCTGTGCTGAAGCCCTAACCCCTAATGTGACTGTATCTGGAGATAGGATCTTTAAGGAGTTCGTTAAGGTTAAATGAGGTCATAAGAGTGGAGCCCTAATCCAATAGGACTAGTATCCTATAAGAAGAGGAAGAGATACCAGGAATGGGCGTGCATAGAGAAAGGACCAAGTGAGGAAAGAGCAAGAAGGCGGCCGTCCACAAGCCAAGGAGAGAGGCCTCAGAGAAACTAGACCTGCTAACACCTTGATCCTGAACTTCTAGCCTCCAGAACTGTGAGAAATAGATCTCTGTTATTTAAGCCACTTAGTCTGTGTATTTTGTTATGGCCACCTGAGCAGACTAGTACAAGAGTTCACAGCTGTAATGCCTTTGCAGGACTAGTTCAGTTTCATCACTCGGTCAAATATGCAAACAGTGCACACACATGCATCTCCTCTGTGTGTGTGTGTGTGTGTGTGTGTGTGTAGGATGGTGCCCTAGGCCCGGAGTGTGCATCAGGGAAACAAAGGGGCCCAGAACTGCTCTCATGGAGCTCACAGAGCTACCTCATGGGGCCTTTGGGTAGATTCCCTGTGTAATTAATTCCCTGAGTGTGCATGGGTTTCAGGCTCCTAGGGATCCCTGGCCCAGGAAACAGCCCAAAGGCTCTGGACCACCTCTGGATGTTCTGTCCAGTGTACCCTTGTGGCTTGGTCCTCCACCCCACTGGGATACAATATAAACCCTCTTCAGAGGCCAGATCCAAATGAGTGTTCTGGCCCCTCAAGAGCCTTGACCACAGGCAATCATAACTGCTTTTAAAGGGGAATTTTATTCTAAATCAGAAAATTTCAGGGTAGAAAGAAAAAATCCTATAGCAAGAACATCGTATTTTCCCTTATTTCCCAATTACCCCTTCTACCATTTTCTCTAGAAATTAAAGACCCTTGGATTGGAGCAATTTCCAAAATAAACTTCCTCTGTTAACACTGTTTTGATTCAAGATGGTAAGGGTGATCTATACTTTGCCTCACAGTAAAAACCCTCATCTGACTTCTGTTAGACACCAAAATGCTAATAATACCTAATATTTTCCCCCCAAACAAAACTTCTCTCAAAAAGAAAATAGACCCTATTATAAGATAAATAAAGCGACACCAATAAATGCTGACAAGGATGCAGAGGACAGAAACCATTGGTTGCTGGTGGGAAATATAAAATGGTACAGCCTCTTTGGAAAACCGTTTGGCATTATCTTCTATAGTTAAACTGAGACTTACCCTACAACCTAGTGACCCTGCTCATGCTATTTACCAAGGTGAATAGAAAACTCATGTTCAAACTATCAAACAAACAAACAAAAACGTGTATGGAAATGTTTCCAGTTGTTCTATTCATAATCGCCAAAAAGAATGAGTGACTGATATACACAACATGGATGAATCTTAGCCTCATTTTGTAAGTGAAAGAAGCCAAACCCCAAAGTCTACATATTGTATAATTCCATTCATATGACATTTTGGAAAAGACAAAACTACAGATACAATAAACAGATCAATGGTTGCCAGGGATGGAAGAGGGGGAGCAACTTACTGCATAGGGACACATCAGGCAACTTTTATAGTGATGGAACTTTCCTTGTGGTGCTGAGGTGGTGATATACGGTGATCTATGCATTTGTCAGTTACATACAGCATGAGCTTTATTGCATGCAAATTAAAAAATAATTGACCAGCATATTAAGGATCTATTATGGAAAACAGACTGTGATAATGGATCTAACTATACTATAAATGTATGATATGATATCACCCCACTAAAAGGGGCGAGGGAAAAGGAGCTGACCTAAGTCATTCTGAAAGCTTGTATTTTAACCAGAAACTGTAAGGCTAAAGCCCTGTTCATATGCATTGTACCCTGTTGGTAAATTTGTTTCTCACAGGGTATGGGTTAACAATTCTGAAAGTACTTTACATCCATACTAGGGTTGAATAAATAAGTAAATGAATGGTAGAAATGGGAGCCAGGCTTCTCACTGTCAAAGAAAAGCATCAGAAAGAAGTAGGAGGGTTGGGGAAGGCTGGCATGAAGCCAGTGGTGTTGGATTTATGTTGGAGACATCAGTATGAACTCATGTTTAGTTTAATAGGTAGATATGTGTGCGTCCATGAGTCAGTATATATGTATATTTCCTGAGTCTGTCCCCTGAGAGGCCTAGAAGCAGTGGCATCCACAATAGCAATAAACACGCCCTCACTCAGATCTTGGTTTCTAAATACAATTCTCCAACAAAAGGAATCAGGGCTCCTTGGGGACCTGGCTTGGTACTAGGGCAGGGGCAGAGAAAGTATGCTATTAGCCTGGAACATCATATGGTGCCAACAACTAAAGAAGTGCTCCAAGAGCAAAAGGGTGAGGGCACACCAAGGGGACACAGGAGCCGATCTGAAAGAGCTCCCATGGCCAAAGTTAGAACAATTTGAGCAATGATATAAATAACATAGTGTTAGATTATAACTGAGCATATAAAATAAATATATAGGAATCCATACCAATATAAATATTAATAAATGATCAAATAAATAGGGGATAAGAGATAGATCTTCCTTATAAAGAATTCTAAATAATATATGTAGATGCTTCCCCCTCCAGCAGGTGGAATTTAATCCTCCCCTTCTTGAGTGTGGGCTGGACTTAGTAACTTGCTCTCAAAGAACGGAGTATGGAGAGGGAAAATTGAAACTTTGCAGTGGAGAAACCTGGCAGACACCACCTGAACCAAGCGATCAAGATTAACATCACCAATAATGTCATGTGGATGTCAGGTACCCTTGACATGGTGGGATGACAAGGGCACTTCACCTCTATGTGTTCTTCCCCAAAGCCCATAACATGAGTCTAAGCATGAGAAAACATCACACAAACCCAAATTGAGGGACCTCCTATGACATGCCTAACCAGTGCTCCTCCCAACTGTCGAGACCATGAAAAACAAGGAATGTCTGAGAAACTGTCACAGACCAGAGGAGACTAAGGAGACATGTAGAGTAAATGCCATGTGGGATCCAGAAACACTGGTGAAATCCAGCTGAAGTCTGAAGTTGCTAATACTTGTGTCATTAGTAGTTAATTTCCTGGCTCTGATCATTGTACCATGGTCATGTAAGGTCTTAGCATTAGGGAAAAGTGGGAAGGGGTATATGGGAACTCTCTGCACTACCTTTGCAACTATCCTATGTATCTAAAAGTACCCCAAATAAAACTTATTAAAAGGAAAAGAAAATGGAATTTACAGAAAGGTTCAGATATACCAAGACCAAGATAAACTTGATATATGTGCATTATCCAGGCTTGTCAAAGGGTAGTGAAGCAACAATAACCACAATGAATATATTTTGCAAATGTTCTGAGGGTACCACTTAGCAGTGACTCCCAAGGAATGTTCTAAGAACCTGAATGTGGTAAACCTTTCTTTTAAAGGATAAAGTTCTCTGTTAAGCCATTTGACTGTTGCTGTTATTTTAACTGAACTATGGAAGACAAATGTGAATTAATACCACTATAAGACAAATGTAGGCCGGGTGTGGTGGCTCACACCTGTAATCCTAGCACTCTGGGAAGCCAAGCAGGAGGATCACTTGAGCTCAGGAGTTGGAGACTAGCTCTACTGAAAAATAGAAAAAAATCAGCCAGGCACGATGGTACTTGCCTATAGTCCTAGTTACTCAGGAGGCTGAGGCAGGAGGCTCATTCGAGTCCAGGAGTTTGAGGTTACAGTGAGCTATGATGATGCCACTATACTCTAGCCTAGGTGACAGAGCGAGATTCTGTCTCAAAAAGAAACAAAAACAAATGCAGATCTTTCTGTAGTTCATAAACATGATGATTGGGTTTTCATGCTCCTGGGTGAAAGGTACCTCCTTCAAACTTTGTTAAGATATCAGCATATTACCTGTCTGATGTGAAAAACAAAAACAAACAAATGCAGTATCTTGTGGGCATTTGTCAAAGCAAAGCCATCTGAGGGCTGCTGGCATGTCTCAGCTCCCTAAATCACATGGGAATTCATAGATGGCAATTTCATGATGCGTTATTTAAGAAAAATTAGAATGTCTATATAATAGAGAAAAACTACACTTTCCCACCCCACATTAATTGAAACCATTGCCAAAAACAAAATCAACACCAGAATTAAATAAAATAAGGAACCCTCACTGCTTACCAGGCCTTCTACTAGGTGTTGTGAGGGATATAAAAACATAAAACTCAGCATCCCTGACTGTGGGAGTTTACATTTTAGCTTAGACTCAGGCAAGCAGGACCTACTAGTGGAATTTTAGATAGTGACACAGGACTTAATAGATCAGGGCACCAGGGTGAAAGCCCAAAGCAGAACAGCACTACTTGCTCAGCAGATGGGGCAGACTGCAGGTGCAGTGGGGGTCTTCCCAGAAGAGGACACACTTGAGCACAACCTTAATGAATGGATAGATCCGAGGGGATGGAAAGAAGGCTGGAAGGCAGGAGTGCCAGGCGCTCTCAGGAGTCAGCAAGTACATGGTTTTACTGGAGCTGGGGGTTCACAGGGCCAGCCACAGGAGAAGTTGGAAAGGTGGGCTGTGATGTCCACGAAGGATGCTGGACAAAGGTTGGTGAATCTGGATTCCTTCACCCAGTAAATCTGGAGTCGGCAAAGACCTTGCAGAAAGAAGTAGTGATCAAAGCAGGTTCTCGGGAAGAAGCAGCTCGTTTTGTCAGAGCAGATAGAGAGATGGGAGGCAAAATGTCTGGGAGGCAGCCGTGGCTCTAACTTGGTAAGGCACATCTTACATTGTGCGTGGTGTTCAGAACGCTGGAGCATGGCATCTACTTCCCTCTCTAGGGTCCACTGACCCCCGGCGCCCTGCATATGTAATGTTTCTCCTTTCCGACTGCGTCATTAGTCTCTCCTGACCTCAAGCCTGCTCTAGAGACAGAGGGACCAGATGTAACCAGAGATTGATAAGCGTTTCCCTGGGGATAAGACTCACAAACCTCTCCATGGATTTCCCCAGCTTTGGTTCCTGGCCTACTGCTGTCAGTTTTTCTCCTAAATGCAGGCTGAGAGTTATGCTTCTAAGTGAGGGCTCTGGACTCTACCTCTCAGCTCTGTCTCTGGCCAATAATATAACTCGATATTCCATTAGCAGTTCATGGTGAGGAAAGGGTGCTTAACTTCTCTCTCACACATCAGACAACACTACAACTTCACCCTCCACCTAGGTAAGACATCTGGGAGGCATTTCTGATTTTTTTTCTCTTTGTCTCTTACTTCACCAATTAGTTTGTAGCTAAATCCTCCCAATCCCTTTTACATGACAGCCACATAGCTTTCCCCACTAAAATTCAGCTCTGGTCTCCTCGTGCCCATCTTTCCAACAGATTTCCAGAGGGCATCTTCAACAAGCCACTGCCTTCTCTGTCTTCATTATTTGACTGACCTGGCCCCAGCCACCCAACGTGGGGTTCTCCCACTTCTCTCTGGCCTCTCAAAGCTTCTGAGGTATTTAGAAGAATTCCTCGGCCAGGTGTGGTGGCTCACGCCTGTAATCCTAGCACTCTGGGAGGCCGAGGCGGGAGGATTGCTCAAGGTCAGGAGTTCAAGACCAGCCTGAGCAAGTGTGAGACCCCATCTCTACTATAAATAGAAAGAAATTAATTGGCCAACTAAAAATATATAAACAAAAAATTAGCTGGGCATGGTGGCGCATGCCTGTAGTCCCAGCTACTGGGGAGGCTGAGGCAGAAGGATTGCCTGAGCCCAGGAGCTTGAGGTTGCTGTGAGCTAGGCTGATGCCACGGCACTCTATTCTGGGCAAAGAGTGAGACTCTGTCTCAAAAAAAAAAAAAAAGAATTCCTCATGTCTGGAAAATGGGTAGTGATGCTTCTCACACTCAGTCGGCTCTGTAGGCATCGTAGCTGCGCAGTTGCCTCAGGACACAGCAGGTGAGAGAGGGAGGTGGGCACCCCCATAAGTC